>JAWPHD010006315.1:0-146785 GCA_037043455.1 Cyrtodaria siliqua | reverse complement strand
GTGTCTTTACTTGTAAGTTCATGTTCACCAGGCCATGACAAAATTGGTATTTGCATCTACTTACGTTACACTTTAGCCGCATGCCGCTTTGAACGCTATACTTAATAAATACTGATAAAGGTGATCCTTTTGAGGCAACAAACACAACTAAGAGATTAAAGTAGCAGACTCGGGTTTATTTAGTCTTTTAATGAGAAGTAATGTAAGAAGCAACACCTCTCATGCCCCCTAGCACGGCTTAAGCGGTATTCTATTTCAAAGGCACCAACAGTGGGCTCGTTGGTCCCAAAGGACCAGTAAACATAACACTACTGATTCGTAGCGCGGGGAGACTTTTAAGCCTCATGCCGCTTTGAAGGCGTGTCTTTACTCGTTATTTCATGTTCACCAGCTCATGGCGAAATCAGTTAACAATTTAAAACTACTTACGCTATACTTATACTAAAGCCGCATGCCACTTCGAAGGCGTGTCTTTATTCGTAAGTTCATGTTCACCAGCTCATGGGGATATCGGATATTTAAGCAGGCAAATTTAAGACATTACATCATTTATTTTATAGACATCGAGTTGTGCGCATCGTATCTATACACCGGTAGCATAATACTTAACATGAACTATGGGGACTTGTTTAGCACGTGTTATATTTATTATTATTTTGTATTATGCAAAATAACTCCGTCTCAAAACTCGTTTTTTATTTATCGGTTAAAAATGTGGGCTCCTTTTAATCAGAATCGTACGAGAATAATAAGATTTGCATATGAGAATGCAATCATGTGTTTATTATATATGTCACACTTGTCTATGTAGGGATTTTACTGTTACAGGTATAATTGTCAACATGTTGGTACTGTATCATACATATACTCTTATATGTATAACTTGATGGTCGGATGAAAAAACACAGTAGACAGCTTCAGAAAATTAATTTATGTCATGTTAATTTAATAAATCACACAAAAGTAACTATCTACGAAATACTGGTATATATTTATATTTTAAACATGTTTTAAATGTGTCAGGTGTATGCCAAAACTTAATTCAAATATGAAAAGCAAATCCGCATGAACGAGGGAGACCCTTCCTGCACACACCCCTGTAACACACAAAATGCCAATATCCCTTAAATAATCCCCGGGAAGGCTCTCATTTACTAATGCCCCTTAGTTAATTATTGATTAAATTGTCAGTGGTAAAGTTAATAATTTAATATTTTAAAGAGTGAAGTTCTTTCAATATTTAAATATATCTAATATTATAATATTTTCGTTAAACCAAGTAAATAGACTAAATTTCAACCTTAATTAAACATAGATGCACACATATGAAACACTAATTCTGGAGTCCCACTCCAAATATCTGGAGAAAACGTATATACTACACCCTAAATCCGCCATCCGTCAGTTCCCCGAATTCCGCCAATCCGCCATCTCCTTCTGAGAGCTAAACACAGCAGAATCAAGTGGGCTCAAATGACCTTCCCAAAACTCAGTGCGATGTGTAGGTTTGAAAATGGCTGCATACATAAACAAACACATTGTTAATACTCATTTTGGAATTACTTAATGGTTAATATATGACATGAGGTAAAACTAGAATAATTATACATTTAATGGCTGAATTAAAGGTCTCTTAGGTTGATTGTAATGTCCTCTACACTGTTGGACGGTGACGTTCAATGTTGTTCTACAATCTTGCCTTGTCGTGCCCGCAATGGTTTATTCAATTGTTGCTCTGGCTTCTGCCAAGTCACTGAGTACCATATTTGTGGCTTTCTAGGCTATTTGTTTTTTTTTGTATTTGTAATATATACACGAGCATATTTTTGTTTTACTTGTATTGCCTATTAATGCTGCCTTGTTGGTTAGAGAATTGTTCATGGCGGGGATTTCTTTATTTACACTGTCCTGTTTTATTGGGATGACAGTAGGGTAAGTGTGAGGTTTGGTTCACCCTAGAACCTGGTTTAAACCCCAGCTGCCTTTGTGCCATTGACCGTTCCAAGGCGGTAGCCCTATTGTCTATTGTAGCTTTTTTGTGATTGTGACGTCATATGCATTTATTAATACCATTGCCTTCTTGTTTGTCTTTTTGCGGGTTTTCGGGTTTACTGTGTTTTGTGAAAGCTGCATTTTATGTTCGAATTTTATATTTATTTTTAAACAATGACAGAATGGACAGTTTTCGTCAATGACAAGCTTTAAACTTGTTCAAAGCAATACATTTGTTTAATGAAACTTGTTAACTTATCTCTGATATATGAGAGGTAATTCTGATAGTTTGCTTAGAAAATAATAAAAATACATTTTTTTATTGAAAATCACATCCTTAAAAAAATATATCCTTAGACACTGTGTTTTTTGCTGACGTCAGGTAAACAACTGTGTCACATAACACAACAAGTGATCAACCTAAACAGTCTTACCATCCGCAGTATGATGTTGCACAAAAAAGCGATAAAAGAGTATGACAATGGACCTTTGGAAACGGCCGAACACGACACATACAAAATATTGGAGTCTCTGTTTGATTGAGACTGTTCATGAACGGTAGTGAAATATGCTAGCTACCGCTCACGACCTCTAACCCCGGGTTGAGCAGAACTCAATATTCATAAAAGCAATAGTACATAATATTTACCATCCCGAAGATGGCATTCATACGGCGGTGGACATAGAGATTTTTCTCCCCATGTCCAGCAGCGTATGGTCCTAGTATCTAACAAAATACTATGCCCCGAAGAGCGAAATAGACAAAATGGAATTTAGTTGGGAGCAGTGGTTATGAAGCCTGCATATCACAAGTAACAGCCAAAGTTGTATCAAAATCCGATCACAAATGCAGGAGATATAGAGATTACAAGATTTCTTTAATGATGTCTCTGGCGGCCCTTTTGGTTGACGTCGTGACGTTATAACTTTCAGCGTTGACCGAAACAATGAAAGTGAATGAGATTTCAAAACAAGAGGTCAATGACATTGAAGCTCTACTGATAGGTTGTTGATAGCTAGATCAACATTCCTGTGATTTAGTTTCATGAACATCTATCAAGTAGTTCCAGAGGAGTTGTCGCTACAAGTTTTTACTATATAACTCTACGTAAACAAAGATGTAAACATGTTTAATGTCGAAATAAGTTTCAACCCGAACCAACACCATGTCATGTTGGTGGTGGACCCTTTTACAGTTCGCCACTATGCTTTCCTCTTTAATTGTACGATGACCGGACAGGCTGTGGACCCTATGATGACGCCTACCTAAAGCCCATTGGGACGGTTGCGTTTGATGGTTGTCCATGATCTTTCTTGTCGTGCCCTTAATGGTATATTCTCTTACTGCTCTGGCTTCTGCAAAGTCAATGAGTACCTTCATTGTGGCTTTCTAGGCTATCGTTTTTTTGTATTATATTTACACGAGCATATTTGTGTTTGACTTATATTGCCTATTGATGCTGACTTGTTGGTTAGAGATTAGATCATGGCGGGAATTTCTTTGTTACACTGTCCTGTTTTAATGGGATGACAGTAGGGTAAGTGTGAGGTTTGGAGCACCCTAGAACCGGTTTAAACCCCCAGTGGCCTACTTTGCCACTGACCGTTCCAAGGCGGTTGCCCTATTGTCAATCCTTTTTGTGTTTGTGATGTCGTTTGCATTTATTATTGCTTTTGCCTTCTTGTTTGCCTGTTTGCGTGTTTGTTTCTGTGTTTTGTGGTTTACTGTCCTCCTTGAATGCTACTTTCCATGTCCGATCTTTTTATATTTCTTTTGATCATTTTAGAAAAATGACCATATCAATTTCAATTACAGTTTTCAGAAATTAGTCGCTACAAATCTTTATTTTTTATCTATTTTAAGCCGTTCCGTCCATCTTGAATTTTCGGCCGACCTGAATTTTACTAGGATCAACTAGCTATCAAGAACAACATCCCTGTGAAGTTTCATGAAAGTCTGTCCAGTAGTTTCAGAGGAGTAGTCGTAGAAAGATAGCCGCTGGTGGCCATGTTTGACATCCAATCAAAATGAATTTTGGTTAGGACCAAATACATATCGAGCCAGTCATTTTGGTAAAGGTCCCAAATCAATATTTTTTATGGTTTTTCAGAAGTAGTCGCCACAATATCACATTTTAATATATATTTTTAGCTGTGGCGGCCATTTTGAATTTTCGACCGACCTGATGTTTTGCTAACATCAACTAAACATCAAGAGCAACATTCCTGTAAAGTTTCAAGAACATCCGTTAGGTAGTTTCAGAGTAGTAGTCGCCGAAATGTTCCTATATAACTCTATGTAAATAAAGATGGCCGCTGGCGGGCATGTTTGACATCCAATCAAAATGAACATTGGTTAGGACAAACTACATGTTATGCCAGTCATTTTGGTTAAGGTTCCAAATCAATATCACCTATGATTTTTGAGAAGTAGTCGCCACAACATCGCATTTTTAAAATCTGTTTTTAGCCGTGGCGGCCATCTTGAATTTCCGGCCTACCAAAATGTTTGCTAAGATCAACTTATCGTCAAGTGTAACATTTATGGAATTTGTCAAGTAGTTTCAGAGGAGTAGTCGCTACAAGTTTTTACTATATAACACTATGTAAACAAAGATGGCCGCTGACAGCCATGTTTAACGGCGAATCTAATTTTCGACAAGGACCAACGTCATGTCATGCTTTTCATCTTAGAAAAAAAGCCCATATCAAAATCACTTATAGTTTTCAAAAAGTAGTCGCTACAAACTTGTTTTTTTTAAATCTATTTTTAGCTTTGGCGTCCATCTTGGATTTCAAATCAACTTGATTTATTGCTAGCTCAACTATACATCAAAAGAATCATTCCTGTGAAGTTTCATGAAATTCCATTAAGTAGTTTCAGAGGAGTAGTCACCACAACATTTTCCTATATAACTCTATGTAAACAAAGATGGCCGCTGGTGGCCATGTTTGACATCCAGTCAAAATGAACTTTGGTTAGAACCAACTACATTTTGTGCCAGTCATTTTGGTAAAGGTTCCAAATCAATATCGCTTATGGTTTTTCAGAAGTAGTCGCCACAAAATCGCATTTTTAAAAACTGTTTTAGCCGTGGCGGCCATCTTGAATTTCTGGCCTACCTGACTTTTTGCTAGCATCAACTAGATATCAAGAGCAAAATTACTGTGAAGTTTCATGAAAATCCGTCATGTAATTTCAGAGGAGTAGTCGCCACAAGTTTTTCCTATATTACTATGTAAAAAAGATTGCCACTGGCGGCCATGTTTGACATCCAATCAAAATGAGTAGGACCAACTACATGTCGTGCTAGTCATTTTGGTAAAGGTTTCAAATAAATATTACTTATGGTTTTTGAAAAGTAGTCGCCACAAATTCGCATTTTTAAAAGCTATTTTTAGCTGTGGCGGCCATCGTGAATTTCCGACCGACCTGAATTTTTCTAGTATCAACTAGACATCAAGAGCAACATTCCCGTGAAGTTTCATGAAAGTCCGTCTAGTTGTTTCAGAGAAGTAGTCGCCACAACAAAAAGTTTACGGCCGAACAGACAGACAGACGGACGGACGGACGCCGCACCAAGGCACAAGCTCTGCTGATCTTTAATCAGTAGAGCTAAAAACAACTTAAAAAATACTATCAGGTTAAAAAAACTATTTTAATAACATAGTGAGGTCATTAACGTCATCACGTCATGGTGTAGAGACACGGTTTGACATTTTTGCACAAGTAGACCCTGAACTCTACAATCTGTATTTTGTTGAAATCCAATCAAATTTACAATATGTGTATATAGCGATAACAAGATTTTCCTGATGACGTCACTGGCGGCCATCTTGGATGACGTCATGACCCCAAAAGCTTCCGGACAATATTCCAGCCTGTGCTCTACCATTGTGTAAAATTGTGTAAAATTGTGAGGCCATGCGACCAGTATTACTATGAAAAGTGGCGGTGAGAAGAAGAAGAAGAAGGAAAAAGAATAAAAATAAACAGAACGAAAACAATAGGTCTTTCCACTGAAAAGTGGAAAGCCCTAATAATAATAAGCTTTTGGCGGCCATCATGAATTTCACATCACCGTGAATTTTTGCTACGATCAGCTAGACATCATGGGCAACATTTCTGTAAAGTTTCATGAAAATCCATCTTGTAATTTTAGAGGTGTAGTCGCTACAATAAAAGTTTACGGAAGGAGACAAACGGTCCAGGGGATACCACACCATGGCATTGATCACAAGAAATCCGCGGATTCACATGTCTCGTCATAACTAAAAACAACGGAGTTTGCAGTTTCCTGAGATGACATATAAGTGCATTTGTATAACAACAAAATGCCATTCTATAAAAAAAATCAGCTCCTAAAAGTAGGTCAAGGTCATACATGAAATCCTTGCGCTCAAAAAGATGCATAACCCAAGACACAACTATGTCAAAATAGATTGTTTTGTCTTCCTGAGATTAAGCTATACACTAGGTTTAAACCATCTAGTGCATAAGTACATGTATAGTTCATGAAAAAGTGATGTAAATGATTATGTAAAAAATAAAGTTATCTGCCCTTTACTTGGAGGTTGAAGGTCACATCCACATTTGCTTTTTGACATGTTGTGATGTACAACTATAAGCAAATTATGAAAGGTTTAGTTTATACGGTTTGTGAAAAAGCGACCTAAATGTAAATTTTGAAGGTAAAACTTATTAGGTTATTTGCCCCCTGCTTGGAGGGTCAAGGGGACATTCACATTTGCTTTGTCACGTTGCAATGTACCACTCAAAATACAATTATAGGCTAAGGTTGAAATGTCTAGTGCATACAGTTTGTGAAAAAGTGACCTAAACGCAAAAGTTGAAGGTTAAACATATTAAGTTATCTGCCCTTTGCTTTGAGGGTCAAGGTCAATTCCACATTTACTTCATCACGTTGAGGTGTACCACCCAAGATACAACTATAAGCAAAGTTTGAAAGGTCTAGTGCATACCGTTTGTGAAAAAGTTACTTAAACGCAAAAGTTGACGGTAAAAAATTATTAAGTTTTCTGCCCTTTGCTTGGAGGGTCAAGGTCATTTCCATATTTGCTTTAACACTTTGCAATGTACCAACCAGGATACAACTTTAAGCAAAGTTTGAAAAGTCTAGTGCAAAAATGTTGATGCCATGTCGCCGCCGCTGGAAAAGCAACACCTATGTCTCTTTTTGTCTTCGAAATGGCGAGGCAAAAACTTTCAGAATCCAATTTATTAAGAGTTCAACCTTTTATGGTAATGGTTGACATCTTGGATGTCGCGATGACCTAATTTTAACAAATTTGAAAAACACGGAACTCTGGATCATCCATGTAAATTTGGTCAAAACTGACCAAGCAGTTACTGAAATGTCGTTTGAAGCAATTGTTAAAGGACAGACGGACGACGGACAAAAAGTAATCACAATATCTCACACGAGCCTTTGGCTTAGGTGAGCTAAAAATACTGGACGCATGCATTTTGATATTTTATTTGTTAAGTGGTGGAGGGGGTTAAATCATAGAAAAAATCGTTCCATAGGTTATCCGGGGTGGATGGGGTAGATGGGGTGGGGTGTTCAGACAAATTGTGTCTAGGGCAGTAGCTTCAAGGGTGGGTAGTTGTGATTTTAATTGTCCAGGTTAGAGGTGAGAGGGTGGGGGTGTTAAATCATAGAAAAACCCTTCTATAGATTTCCGTGTGGTGGTCAAAGTTTGTTTAGGGTGGTAGGATCCAATCACACTAATATTAGTCCAGGGGTGATTGGAAATACGATGTCCAGGGGCGGTGGAAAAAAACATTGAACACTTTAGTAAAAGTTCACCACATCATTATATGGAAACAAGCACTGAACATAATGAAACATGAGCCGCATATAAATTCGACTAAACCGAAGACAGTGTAAAATCAACCGAAAATAAAGCGTGTTGTATCACTGTACATAAAGTTAAAACCACTGCACATAATGGATGTTCAGCTGCGTATATTCAAACATCAACCGCATATAATCGATTCTGAAACCACCGAACGTAATGGTCAGTGAGGAACCATCTTCATATAAACACACATGAACTGCATATAATGAACTAGACGGGTGTTCCACTAAACACGTGTGTCGCCTGTCGGCGTTTGTCAGTATAACAAGGTTTTATGGACCCAGAAAAATGACCTTGACAAGCTAGCCGGACTAAGTTTTCGTGACGAGAAAAATGAGTACTTAACCCATATAATGACCTTCAGTATGATCTTGACCTTTATATTTTAGTATGGTCATGTCGGTGTTGTCATGATGAGTATATATTGAAAGTCTGATGAAGAATTATCCAGAAATGCACAGAATATAATGACAAAGGTACTGCATATATGATGATCATCATGGTTTTCCATATCGTACTCGTACAGCTGAATATAATGTCAGATGTACTGCATATAATGAAAAGCTCACTGAACATAATGACAAATGAACTAAACATAATGATGTTACAACTGCATATATAATGTTTTCACCACTGCACATACGGGCATATGTATATAAATATAAATGCTCAACATAAGACAGTCGTGGCGTTCCAAAGACATTGTATATGAAACTGAAACACAGTATGAGAACTTTCACTTGTATCTGGATCGAAACCAATCACTTTGAAATTGCCTCCATTCTTTTTAAATTTTGATAACACATATTTCTAAAAGTTAACGAGAGCTATCTTTCATATTTCATTTAGGGACACAATCTCTGTCCCTGCCTGGGACAATAACCAACAGTATATGCAATAAAACATAAACTTTGGGCGTGGAATACTCCAGTTATAATTAATAAAGTAAATCTGCAATAAAGTTCCTTGATCTTTGTGTTAAAGGAAAGAGTTTGAAAATTGTATTTATCATAAAGTTATTATTGAATACATCACACATTAAACCTACTAAGGGCTATTCCATTAAAACATACATGGGACCCCAGGAAGGCACTTTTGGAATTGAACACCCATCCATAGATGCAAAATTGAGTTTAAAGAACCAAATTTCGTAAAATATGTTTCACCCATAGATGCTTATTAAATTGCCTTCCTGGGGTCTTGGGTATGTTTTAATGGAAAAGCTCCAAGTCGGTACAATATTTTAACACTGATTGTACTTTAATGTATTTCATGTCCAAATATGAGATTATTAAATTAATATCAACAATACTTTTCAAATTGCATTAAGCAAGAGGTTATCCGTATGCTATCTTAAAAACAGTGAAATTATATCCGACTTTATACTGCTTCAATTTTGATAATACAGTGTTTTGATAGGGAGCTTACTTTATACGAGTATTTGATTTGAAGACCAATACCTGTATCTGTATTTACGTCAATGACAAACAGTATAGGCACCAAAATAAAACCAATACGTTGAGAGTGGAATCAGTTGCTTATAATAATTACATGTCGCCTCCCACATGTCAGATGCATTTGATATCCAAATATATGATCTATACACGATTTCAATGTTACAGTTAAAGGGACATAATTTAATGAATGAACTGGTTCAAACGTTTTGTTTTAAAAAACATGGACAATGTCTGCAATTTTGGAGTTAATTACATTCTACTCATCACTGTTAATTCATATAATAACCTCGCGCCCCCCCCCCCCCCCCCCCCCCCCCCACCAACTTCACACAACTTAGATAAGAGACCCTAATATATCATGTTTATTTAAACACATCACAAAACCTTCAATGACATTTCTTTAACATGCAATGGTACAAAAATCATTTCGCATCCTCATGGAAGATTATAATATGAAACAAAAAAAAATATCACACTATATCATGAACAGATGCTATGTGTGTAACTATATATATAATAAGGTCAAAATTTATTTGACTGCTTGCTTTTGCTTTATGTTAAAGGGAAATAACTTCTAAAGAACAAAATGTCTCAGAAGTGTAGATTAAAACAAAGGTATGTTTTCTCTTGGTGAATGACCACAAATCATGTTTAATCAGTGATCTTTATTAATATTAAGTACATGTAGTCTTTCAAAACACAGATACATTATATCTCCAAATATATCATGTATAAATGACATTCATTTTGTATTGTGGTATCAACTTACTGGCAACATTGTCTAATTGCATATGAAACTTGTGTTCGCGGTAACGATCAAACAAGCGCCTAGACTTTGTTTGGGAAAAAAGTTTGTTAATGACTGAAGTAAACCAATTTTTGAATGGTCCTGAACTTGTAAACACAACATGGATAGATAATACCAAAATACTCTTCAACTTCCGAAAGGCTTAAAATATGTATGGTGATTATGTCAAACCTGTTAAAGTCTACCTGCATGATCAGCAATGTTAAATTTGGCCCGATCCCCTCTTTCCGATCCCTCTTTCCGAATTACAGACAATCTGTCAGGACAGGTTTACTAATTTCAATTACCAGATGTCAAAGATTGCATCATAAAACCTTCAAAGTCGGTGCAATTTCTTCACTCGGAAGGTACAAGTATGCATTTCATTCCTCATGAAAGATTGCAACTTGAAATAAACTAGAATGCAACAAATTAATATCAAATTATATTATTATGAACATATGGCATGTATGTAACTATATCTGTAATTAGGTCAGATTTATTTGACTGCTTGTTTTGGTTTATAGTTAAAGGGAAATAACTTCTTATTTGGTCAATGACAAACATTATCCACACCTAAATAAAACTAATACTATGCGATTGGAATCAGTTACTTATCATAATAAGTACAGGTCAACTCCCACATGCCAGATGCATATAATATCCAAATATATGATGTATCCATGACATATCATTTGTATTGTCAAATTACATATGAAAATTCTTACACTTAAACGGTACAAGGTATCAAGACTGATTACAATCTGAAATTTTTTAAAAAATATTATTATTTAGGGGTGTGAAGAATGTCTGTATTATCCTACGATCTCCCAAATTAAATAAGACCTAATATCAATGGTAAAGTTAAAGGTATGAAAGAAATGGTTCAACACTTTATGTTAAAGATAATGAACAATGTCTACATTTTGGAGTTAATGACATACAACTCATCACTGTTAATGAGATGCTTAGAAAATTTAATCCGCTAAATTGCATATTAAGTACATGTTGACACTACAACACCAATACTTTACATCTTCAAATTTATCCCATGAATAAATAACATTTAATTTGTATTACTATTTTATTATTGTGTGCCCATGTGTTGGCATACCGCAGTTGTGTTTAGATATTGTCAAATTCGGAACTACTAATCACGGTAACAAGCTCAGACTTTTTTAAAAAAGTTTGTTAACAACAGAAATAACTAATATTTGAATCGTCCTTATCTTGTAAACACAACATGGATAGATAATACAAGAAAACTCTTCAACTTCCGAAAGGCTTAAAATATGCATGGTGATTATGTCAAATGTGTTCAACAAAAGTGCATCAGTGATGATCATAAGGGTAAATTCAGCCCGATCTGCACATCACCATCCCCTCTTCCCGAATTACAAATAATCTGTCCGGACAAGTTTTATACTAATTTCGATTACCAGATGTCTAAGAATGCATCATAAAACCTTCAAAGTCGGTGAAATTTCTTTCACTTCGAAGGTACAAAAATTCATTTGATAGCCTCATTGGAAATAAACAATAATACAACCAATTAATATCAAATTATACTATGAACAGATGCTATGTATGTAACTATATCTGTAATTAGGTCAAATGTTATATTACTGCTTGTTTTGGTTGATAGTTAATAAAGGGAAATAACTTCTAAAGAAGAAAATCTTCCAAAATTGTAGATTAAATATTTTCTCTTGGTGAATGAAACAAATCATTTTTAATCAGTTATCTTTATTAATAAGTACATGTCACAACACAGATACATTATTTTCCACATATATCATGTATAATTAACATTCATTGCGTATTGTGGCACTAACCTGTTAGCCTTATTGTCTATACAGTCCATATTAAACTATTGATTATGAAAACAAACAAACTAGGCTAATTTATTGTGTGTGAATGACGGAACAAACCAATATATAAATAGGCCTGATCTTGTGAACACAGCAGAGAGATACATCAGGAAAATATATCAACACTCAAAATAGTCAAAATGGTTACCATTGGTTATATCACAAATGTGGCTAATCAAGTTCTTACCAGTAAATGTAAAATTTGTCACAAGTTATGAAACAATTGTCTTTAAGAAAACAATTTCATAATTAATTGCAATTACCCAATAGTCATGGAACCGCTACACAATGTTATAGTCAGTAACATCTTCTTTTACTTCATCTTTAGCAATTTGAAATTCTTAAATAGTTAAAGGGAAATAACTTCAGAAGGAAATGTTTCACTTCTAAAAACACAAAGTCTGCAAATCAAGGCAAACAACATCAATTACGTTATCAACAATGCTTGAAACATTTTATCCTTGAAATATATAATGTATAAATAACTTAATTTTTACATTTAATACTATTGCTTGAACACGTTGTTGGCATAACTGTGTTAACATTTTGTCAAACTTCATGAAAAGGTACATATTAACATTCATTTTTTAATTTAATATCATAATTACTCCTATTAAAAGCGTAATAAACCACATAAAATGCATAACGTTGTTTAAATATAATAAAGTTAATATTAAAGACAATCTAGTGCTAGGAATGTCATTGTTTGCTTTATCATGCAAGCTTAAAATCATGATTTGTAACCCCCATTGTTCTCAAGTCTGGACTTGGACTGGTTTTACACGTCAAAACTTCATAGATTTTTTGCCATGTTTACTTGTACATGAACTATGATGAAAAACACCAACATTAACGATGTTGTTGTTTTATCTCTCTTGCTTTATCTCTGTTTAATACATGGTGTATAACAGCAGAAAGATGGTGTTCATTACATTTTCCATATTTTTCCTTTCATTTATATTTGTATAGCGTACAAAATAAATAGGAATAAACAAAATTGACAAAACAAAAATCTCATAAACGGCTGATTTGTTTATTAATACGTTATATCTTTAAGATATGCACAAATAATTTGTTAATATTGTTAAAAACAACAAAATATAACTCTCTGCGGCGAACTACCATCTAAGCTTGACTACCATCAAAACTAGACTACCATCAAAATTTGATACAAAATCTTTCAAAAAAAAGAAACAAAACTGAAGAGCTAGTTTTGAATTTTTGACTACTGTTGTTGTTTTGACAAAATATTATTCCAATGTTTATACAATGTATATGCTTTGTATGCAAAATAATAGTATCAAAAGAAATACGCTGATTCACATGTCTCGCCTAATAAAAGATTCTTAAATGAAAGTTTGTAAACATTTTAATAACTAAAACCAATGGAGTTTACAGCTTGCTGAGATGACATTTAAGTGCATTTGTATAAACAAATATCATCAGTAGGTCAAGGTCATAGATGAAATCCATGCATCCAAAAAAATGCACTACCCAAGACACAACTATGTCAAAACAAAATTGTTTTGTCTTCCACAGATTAAGCTATAAACTAGGATTAAAGCATCTAGTGCATAATTATAGTTCATGAGAAAGTGATGTAAATGTAACAATTAAACGTTATCTACCCTTTGCTTGGATGGTGAAGGTCACATCTACATTTGCTTTTTGACACGGTGTGATGTACTACCAATTATTAACTATAAGCGGAGTCTAATGCATAACGTTTGTGAAAAGGTGACCTAAACGCAATTGTTGAAGGTAAAGATTATTAAGTTATCTGCCCTTTGCTTGGAGAGTAAAGTTCGCATCCACATTTGCTTTGTCACGTTGCAATGTACCACTCACGATACAACTATAAGCAAAGTTTGAAAGGTCTTATTGCATACAGGTCTCTCATCACACTTCGATTGTACTGTGTTGGCCATTGGCAATAAAGTCCAATTTTCCATTCGGAATGAATTTTGGTAAAATACAGTTACTGCTGTTCATAAAATCCACAAAATCTGGTAAATAGCCCACTCTGTCATTTTGTTTTAAATGTGAGTGATGTCCGGTAAGGTACTCTTTTCGGCTTTCACTAAACAGTTTGCACCTAAATTCATACACATTTTGAGCACCCACAAATGTGTCACATTTTGCTGTCAGTATCGTCTAATCGCTGTTCATCCAATCTCACACTATTGTTTTCTCACCTGCAACAGAAAAAGAAAACATCCATGGAAAATTATTAAAAATATCTCAAACCGAAGAACACACCGATATTTTTTATGGTACAAGAATCATCCTACAGTCACATGCAATGGTTCAAGAATCATCCTACAGTCACATGCAATGGAGCTAACTGTGTAGTGAGACCACAAGGGGGGCTCATGTGTGTGCGCGTCTTCAAAATCATAACCGCAACAACTATAGATGACTATCTAACAAAAGAAATAAATTATCGGTACTTTTGTCATAGATTACATGAGTTTACGGCTCAAAATGCAACATGCATCAGTTTGCTTCGCGCCATATTCATGGAGCGAAATAAATCATGAATTTTAATCTGTATCAAGAATAGAAAATATTGATTAACTTTTGTGTTCTAAGAGATTGTGTTCTTAAATTCTGTAGGATTTGTGTTGGATATGTTTGTTATCTAAAAACGTATGATGTTTGTCTTGCAGGCAGTGTTTCTTAATTTATTAATTGTTCACCTATGCCCATGCATGCTTTTATTTTTATTAAATGATGCTTTCTGAAACAGAAGTATTAGTGAGACTTTTTTTCTAAATAGTTTTTATTATATTACCTGTCCTACAATGTAATTAACCGAAAACCACCGACATGCAGTTCAGTAAGAAATTATCACAATACAGATAATGCTACCAAATATATATGAACAGCGCTTAGCTAAAAAATCTATGAAATTATAACAATCGGTGTATTTCATAACATTTCTGTCAATTCCATGTTATATCGAAACTGTTAATTAATCGCACTGAACCGCATTGCATGCACTTTATTCATAGTTGTTGAATTCATCTCAAATTACAATCAGTCAGTCAGTCACAAAACATTTTCCAAATGAAAATCAGTGACCAACTGCTTGCGACCGACTGCGATGTTTCTCAAGACGACACTGCACATCATATCAAGGCAGTGAAAATTGAATGATAGAACCAGAAATTAATGTGTTATTATGACGCGAAATTCACTTTAATTTCCGTGAACACATGAACATTTTTTATTTTTATTTAAACATGTATATATTAGCACAGTTTTATTTCTTAGTGCAATATAAAAACATGGAATAAGAATTTAGAACCATAAACGCTTTTAACGCCATTTTTTTAACTTACGTAAAAAGAGACGATGAAGAATGAAACAGTATATTAACATTTTGTCTGTAATTTATTTCCCTATAAATAAACAGACACACAATATATTGGATTTGTTTTTATTTGACGTGACGCGAAATGTGTATGAAATGCGCATGAAAAATATATCACGAGAGAACAACTTGCCTGCATATAAATTGAATACAAGAAATAAGATGAATACTCTAAAAGCTGGAACGCCTCATTCAGCAAACTACACGCCTGAAACAAGTTCGTGTCTCGACAAATGTGCAACTGCAAACGACAAATCTTCCCGAAAGACAGAGCGGTTCGAAAATGGTTGTCAGACAACTTCAAAGCTAACAAGGAAGAGCGACTATGTAAATAAACATACTTGATGAACATTCTCGACAAATAAGACACACTTCACAGCGGTTTTGAAATTTGTTGCATTGTATAAGTGGGTGGGGTATGTTTATAATAGTGTCAATAGCTGAAATAAACAATTTGCTATACAAACACATACCTATTAGAGGTCATATGAAGCTGCTTCACATGATGTGAACATGTCCTTGGAATAGTGTCGCTACATTGTATCCATTTGAATCCGACCGAGACGAGAACTAAACTTCCAGAAACAATTTATCGACTCGCAAACACATACTGTGTTTGGCAAATCCAATCGAATATCCATGTTACGCGGAATAGTTGATGTGTATGCACTGACATATGCGTTGAAAACATTTTTTTTACGTTTCATCAGGACGTTTCATCGCCTCGAATCCATATCGACATTTCGAAAGTGATTTTGGAAGTTCATTACGAACAGTATACACAAAATAATCCATGTTGATCAATGTATGGTCCATTTTCATGTGCAACATCACTAATTAATTGCCAAATCCAACGTTAGCACATTGCAATTCATCATAAAATGTTCAATTCAACTTGTTCACACAGTTGAAAAAATCAAACTCAGAAATGTTGATCTGTGTCAATGAGAGCTGTAAAATACAGTTACTACTGCTCATAAAAATCCACAAAATCTGGTACATAGTCCGTTTTATTTTAAATGTGAGTGGTGTCAGGCAAGGTACTCTTTACGGCTTTCCCTAAAGAGTTTGCACCTAACATACACATTTTGAGTACCCACAACTGTGTCACATTGTCCTGTCAGTGTCCTCTAATCGCTGTTCATCCAATCTCACACTATTGTTTTCTCATCTGCAACAGGAAAAGAAATATGCATGAGCAATTATTAAAAATATCTCAAACCGAAGAACACCCCCCCCCCCCCCCCCCCCCCCCCCAATTTTTATGGTGTGAGAATTATCCTACTGTCACATGCAAGTGAGCTAATTGTGTAGTGAGACTTACAGTTTGTGAAAAAGAGACCTAAACACAAAAGTTGAAGGTTAAAATTAAAAGGTTATCTGCCCTTTGCTTGGAGGGTCAAGGTTACATTCACATTTGCTTTGTCATGTTGCGATGTACCACCCAAGAAACAACTATAAGCAAATTTTAATAGGCGTAGTGCATACAGGTTGCGAGAAATTGACCTCAACGCAACAGTTGGGGGTAAGAATTATTAAGTTATCTGCCCTTTGCTTGGAGGATCAAGGTCACTTCCACATTTGCTTTATCACGTTGCAATGTACCGCCCAAGATACAACTATAAGCAAAGTTTGAAAGGTCTAGTCCATACAGTTTGTGAGAAAATGACCTAAACGCAAAAGTTGAACGTAAAGATTATTAAGTTATCTGCCCTTTGATTGGAGGGTCAATGTCACTTCCACATTTGCGTTATCAGGTTGCGATGCACAACCCAAGATACAACTATAAGCAAAGTTTGAATGCTCTAGTGCATACAGTTTGTGAGAAAATGACCTAAACGCAAAACTTGAAAGTTGGCGCCTTCGCAACCTCCATAAAAGAAAAGCTAGGTCTCTTTTTTCTTCGAAAAGGCGAGACAAAAATATGAGAGTTTTAATACAAATTATAAGTAAACAGCTCTCACACATTTAGTAATATCACAAAAGACTGAATACGAGAAAAATAATGTATTAAATTATAAATACAAGTCCTCGGTCTGAGGGTGTCTCGCCCACCGCGGCAAACGGCATATATGAAATATTTAATTAAATTTGTTCTTAAATGATGTCCACCAAAGACAAAACTTCATATGACCAAGTATCAAACAAAAAAAAGCGAGGTAATCATAAGAAGTTCAGTTACTGAGGTTAAGTGGGACCAAAAACCATGATAATTTTTGTCGTTCAGTGATGTTCACCAATGCCAACAATACATATGACCAAGTATCAAAGAAAGAAATTAAAGGTATCAGAAAAATATTTAACTGATGTTAACTTAGCTGAGGTTAACTTATCTAACCAAACTGATGTTTAGGGTAAATAACATAAAACATGACATTGACTTTGTTTTTTTTTGTCATTCAGCGATGTCCACCAATGCCAGCAATACATATGACCAAGAATCAAAGACATAAAGTGAGGCAATCAAATAAAGATAACTGAGGTTAAGTTTCCTAACCAATATTAAGTTACCTAACTAAGGTTAAGTTTGGGGAAAATAACACAAAATATGACTTTGGCCTTGGTATTTTTGTCATCCAATGTTGTCCTCCAATGTCAACAATACATATGACTAAGTATCAAAGACAAAGTGAGACAATCATATAAAGTTAACTGAGGTTAAGTTATCTAACCAAGGTTAAGTTTGGGTAAAATCACACAAAATATGACCTTGACCTTTATATTTTTTGTCTTTCTGTGATGTTCACCAATGCCAACAATACATACGACCAAGTATCAAACAAAGAAATTAAAGTTATCAGAAAAAGTTAACTGAGGTTAACTTACCTAACCAAACTGATGTTTAGGGTAAATAACGCAAAACATGACCTTGACCTTGGTATTTTTTGTCGTTCAGCGATGTCCACCAATGCCAATAATACATATGACCAAGTACCAGACATAAAATGAGGCAATCTCATAAAGTTAACTGACGTTAAGTTACCTAACCATGGTTAAGTATGGAGAAAATAGCGCAAAATATGACGTTGACCGTAGTAATTTGTGTCATTCAGTGAAGTCCAAGAATGCCAACAATACATATGACCAAGTATCAAAGAAAGAAATTAAATTTATCAGAAAAAGTTAACTGATGTTAATTTAGCTGTTAACTTATCTAACCAAACTGATGTTTAGGGTAAATAACATAAATCATGACATTGACCTTGTTTTTTTTGTCATTAAGTGATGTCCACCAGTGCCAACAATACATATGACCAAAAATCAAAGACATAAAGTGAGGCAATCACATAAAGATAACTGAGGTTAAGTTAACTAACCAATATTAAGTTACCTAACTTAGGTTAAGTTTGGGGAAAATAACACAAAATATGACTTTGGCCTTGGTATTTTTGTCATCCAATGTTGTCCTACAATGCCAACAATACATATAACTAAGTATCAAAGACATAAAGTGAGACAATCATATAAAGTTAACTGAGGTTAAGTTGTTATCTAATCAAGGTTAAGTTTGGGGAAAATGACACAAAATATGACCTTGACCTTTATAATTTTTGTCTTTCAGTGATGTTCACCAATGCCAACAATACATACGACCAAGTATCAAACAAAGAAATTAAAGTTATCAGAAAAAGTTAACAGGTTAACTTACCTAACCAAACTGATGTTTAGGGTAAATAATGCAAAACATGACCTTGACATTGGTATTTTTTGTCGTTCAGCGATGTCCACCAATGCCAATAATACATATGACCAAGTACCAGACATAAAATGAGGCAATCACATAAAGTTAACTGAGGTTAAGTTACCTAACCATGGTTAAGTATAGAGAAAATAACGCAAAATATGACGTTGACCTTGGTAATTTGTGTCATTCAGTAATGTCCACCAATGCCAACAATACATATGACCAAGTATCAAAGAAAGAGATTAAATTTATCTGAAAAAGTTAACTGAGTTTAACTTACCTAATCAAACTGATGTTTAAGGTTAATAACGCAAAACATGACCTTGACCTTGGTTGTTTTTGTTGTTCAGCGGTGTCTACCAATGCCAGCAACACATATGATCAAGTATCAAAGACATAAAGTGAGACAATCACATAAAGTTAACTGAGGTTAACTTACCTAACCAAACTGATGTTTAGGGTAAATAACGCAAAACATGACCTTGACCTTGGTATTTGTTCTCGTCCAGCGATGTCCACCAATGACAAAAATACATATGACCAAGTATCAAAGACATAAAGAGAGGCAATCACATAAAGTAAGCTGAGGTTTTGCTACCTAACTAAGGTTAAGTTTGGGGAAAATAATGCAAAATAGGACCATGACCTTGGTATTTTTGCGTGTAGCGATGTCCACCAATGCCAACAATACATATGACCAAGTATCAAAGACATACAGTGAGGCAATCACATAAAGTTAACTGAGGTTAAGTTACATAACCAAGGTGAAGTTTTGGGGAAAATAAGCCCTTGACCTTGGTATATTTTGTCGTTCAGTGATGTCCACCAGAGCCAACAATACATATGACCAAGTATCAAACAAAGAAAATGAGGCAATCACATACAGTTAACTGAGGTTATGTTACCTAACCAAGGTTAAGTTACCTAACCAAGGTTAAATTTTGGGAAAATAACGCAACATATGACCTTGACATTGGTAATTACGTGATGTCCCTTGATCCAACAAAGCACCTGACAAAGTTTCGGTTGTTGAATTATAGTTTTTTTAAAGTGTGGCCGCCGCCGACGGAAAGGTGATAGCTATGTCTCGCTACCCACTCTAGTGGGCGAGACAACAAGGAATCATAGTTAACATTCGTGAAGCACCAAGTTGTGCTACATTATTATATATGTCGCTTTCAACATCAAGACCTTCGTTCGAAAGAAATCACATTTTAATTCTGGACGATAGTGTTTTAGCATACTTATTTGAAATGAATATGACTGTGTACGTGAGATGAGCTACAGTATTATATGTATATAATTTCATATACAATTGGAGTTTAAGTGAAATTTAAGCGCACAGTCCAGGGTTTCATACACCGCATTTAAACTCAACCAAATTCCATTAAATTTCTTATAAACTTGGAGTTTAAGTGAAATTTAATCAGATACCAGTGTTTCCTACATCACATTTATCCGCAATAAAATTTGATTAAAGACCATGTAAAAGTGGAGTATAAGTGAAATTTTAGCGGACAACAGTGTTTACTAAATCACATTTAACCTCAATAAAATTCCATTAAATTTCATATAATAGTGGGGTTTAAGTGAAATTTAAGAAGACACCAGTGTTTCCTACACCACATTTATCCGCAATAAAATGTCATTAAATATCAAGTAAAATTGGAATTTACCTAAAATCTTAGCCGAAAACAGTGTTTCCTACATCACATTTTACTCAACAAAATTCCATTAAATTTCATATTAAAGTGGAGTTTAAATCAAACTTAAACTATAACAAACTTCAGGTATTTTGTGAAAAATTAAATGTCATTAAAAAGTGAATTAAATCTGAAATTTAAGGGGGGAATTATAGTTGCTGATACCTCATTTTACTAGGAATTTAAGTGTAGTGTAATTGAGATTTAAGCTGTGATTAAATCGCTTATTACATGCAGAATAACAGATATATGCCAACAATAATAACTACCTATATATGTATGCCCCACATATATCATCCTTGCCAGATAATAGTACCTAACTAGTTATGTATGCCTCACATATATCATCGTTGTTAGGCAATAATACCTACCTTGTTCTGTACGCCTCACATATAAAATCATTGCAAGGCAATAATACGTACTTAGTTCTGTATGACTCGCATATATCATCAGTGCCAGGCAATAATACATACCTGCTTCTGTATGACTCACATATATCATCCTTGCCAGGCCATAATATTTACCTAGTTATGTATGCCTCACATATATCATCCTTGCCAGGCAATAATACCTACCGAGTTCTGTATGCCTTATATATATCATCCTTGCCAGGCAATAATACCTACCTAGTCACATATATCATCCTTGGCAGACAATAATACCGATCGAGTTCTGTATGACTCACACATATCATCCTTGCCAGGTAATAATACTTACCTTGTTCTGTATAACTCACATATATCTTCGTTCCCAAGCAATAATACCTACCTAGTTATGTAAAACTCCCATATATCATCCTTGTCAGGCAATAATACCTACCTAGTTCTGTATGCCTTACATATATCATCCTTGCCAAACAATAATACCTACCGATTTCTGTATGACTCACACATATCATCCTTGCCAGACAATAATACCTACCGAGTTCTGTATGACTCACACATATCATCCTTGCCAGGTAATAATAATAACCTTGTTCAGTATGACTCACATATATCATCGTTGCCAAGCAATAATACCTACCTATTTATGTACGACTCACATATATCATCCTTGTCAGGCAATAATACCTACCTAGTTCTGTATGCCTCACATATATCATCCTTGCCAGGCAATAATACCTACCTAGTTCTGTATGCCTCATATATATCATCCTTGTCAGCCAATAATACCTACCTAGTCACATATATCATCCTTGCCAGACAATAATACCTACTGAGTTCTGTATGACTCACTCATATCATCCCTGCCAGGCAATTATACCTACCTAGTTCTGTACGCCTCACATATATCATTGTTGCCAAGCAATAATACCTACCTAGTTATGTATGCCTCACATGTATCATCCTTGCTAGGCAATAATACCTATCCAGTTATGTATGCCTCACATATATCATCCTTGTCAGACAATAATACCTACCTAGTTCTGTACGCCTCACATATAACATCATTGCAAGGCAATAATACGTACTTAGTTCTGTATGACTCGCATATATCCTCAGTGCCAGGCAATAATACCTAAATGCTTCTGTATGACTCACATATATCATCCTTGCCAGGCAATAATATTCACCTAGTTCTGTATGCCACACATATTTCATCGTTGCCAAGCAATAATACCTACCTAGTTCTGTATGCCTCACATATATCATCCTTGTCAGGCAATGATACCTACCTAGTTCTGTATGCCTCATATATATCATCCTTGCCAGGCAATAATACCTACCTAGTTCTGTATGCCTCATATATATCATCCTTGCCAGGCAATAATACCTACCTAGTCACATATATCATCCTTGCCAGACAATAATACCTACCGAGTTCTGTATGACTCACATATATCATCGTTGCCAACCAATATTAACTACCTAGTTATGTATGTCTCACGTATATCATCCTTGCCAGGCAGTACTACCTACCTAATTATGTATGCCTTACATATAGCAGCCTTGTCCGGCAATAATACCTAGTTCTGTACGCTTCACATATACCATCCTTGCCAGGCAATAATACCTATCTAGGTATGTAATACTCACATATAGCATCATTGCAAGGCAATACTACTTACCTAGTTATGTATCCTCACATATATCATGCTTGCCAGGAAATATAATACCTACCTATTTACGTATGCCTCACATAATTATATCATCTTTGCCAGGCAATAATACCTACCTAGTTCTCTATGCCTCACATATATCATCCTTGCCAGGCAAGAATACCTACCCAGCTATGTATGCCTCACATATATTATCCTTGCCAGGCAATAATACTACCTAATTCTGTAAGTCCACTTGAAATACCTAATTGAAGAAGAGGATTATCAGATAGGTAGTCTACCCTCCGATAACGTCCCTTATGATCCGTTTGATGATCCGATAGGCAGTCCACTCTCAGTGTTCAACCTTGATGAACCAAATCCATTTCAAAGTTTTGCTGAAAACAAGCAATTTAAATTCATGTCGAACGATGATGTTTTGAATTTCATACATCAAAAGGAGAAAAAGAACACTCACAAAAAATATTAAGACAAACACAATTATTCCAATCCTTCCTTCAGTTAAAAGGTGGAAAAAGGCAAATGGAGAAAATTCCACCAGAAGAGTTGGCAACTTTTGTCTGTTCTGTATGAAGACAGAAAGATGATTATTAACCTTCAAGCATACGCCAAATAATTGAATGGATTAGTCGTAAGCTAAAACGACACAAATATGGGACTGTCATTATCAACGACAACAGTGATGCTTTCGACCTGACAATAAATGCACCAAAATCGAAAATAACGCATTAAAAAAAATGGGAAAGGGCAACAAACCGAAAAAATCGCGATATATTTTGATACGGCTACACTGTAACTCCATACGTATCACACTATTATTTCAACAATATGTGAGTAGTGTCATGGCAGAAACGCTGAATACCGTTAGCAGATTACACGTATTAGGAAGCTAGACTTTCATTTTCACAAGATTTTCATACGACTACCAGCTTTTCTAACATCGCGACATGTTTTGAGTAATGCGCTCCGAGGCCCGCAATATTCTATATCGATTTAAGTGCAAAAGAAAATCAGTCTTAATTGTTTACACACCATTTATGGTAGATCAGTATCAGTCATAGTTAGAGGAATTACGAAATTCAATTATAAGAGTAAATGAACGTACTTGTAGTTAACTTTTCTTTTTCCATCTATAAAAAACTTGTTACAATGATTTAATTATGCGCTCCGGCGCCTGCTGTACTTGATAATGATTGGTTACCTGCTATAAATGCATCACAGTAGAAACAGAACCAGTCTGATCTTAAAATAATCTAAAAATAAACATTTGTCAACGACTTTTGGCAACAACAAATGAGTTTTCACCGCCAGATCACGGCTGTTTACGGAAAATACGGAGCATATCGTAAAAAAGGAGCGTATTTAATATATATATATATATATTATACTACGTAATTTTTATAACTTGTATCACAATATACGGATTATCAGTAATGCCGCGCACCACTACTGCAGACCCCGCTAGATGTCCAATCCTCCTATACAAGAAGTATGCACGCCTACGTCCAGCTAAATACAGTAACCCAGAGGATCCATTTTACTTGGCAAATTGTACCATCTCTCACTCTGAAAAGAAGGAAAACGATATTTGGTTCAAAAGGCGGAAAATTATCTCAGTTAATGAAAACAATGGTAACCAAAGCAAATTTAAATCAAAATAAGAAAGTAACCAATCATAGCTGTAGAAAGAAAACCGTACAAAAGTTACGAGAAACAGTAGTAAAATGAAACTACAGACATTATGCTGATTACTGGACACAAAAGCGAAAGATCCATTACAAATAATAGTGATATTTTGGAATCTCGCCATCAAGAATTGTCAAACGTTTGACAAAAACAAGAGGGCCATGATGGCCCCATAGCGCTTACCCGAGTATTGGCCCATTGTCGAAATTCTCCGAAATCTTATGGTAATATAAAATCTGTGCAAGTTTGGTCAATATTGCTCAAGACATGTGGCCTCTATTGCGTTAACAAGATGAACTAGAACTATCATTGGAGGTGATTAATACCCCCAACTCCCACCCGCAACACCGCTTTCAATTGCAAATATTGCATATAAAGAGACAAATTTGACTCCTTTAACCCATTTGAGTAAGTTTCATAAAGATTGAATAATAAAGGAATAACCAATGGACATTTTGGAAAAGATTAATAATGAAAGGGCCGTAACTCCGGGGTTACAAGTGGGATATGGGGGAAAAAGTAATAATTATAACAAATAATAATAATGCTAAAAAATGAAAACAAAAGTTAAAATAAAAATATATATATACGAGGGGCATCCCAAAAGTATTGAGACTTTTGCTCTTATTCAAAGGTCGTTGGGAATACAACATTAAAAAAAACAAGAAATATAGTTTCATCTTTTCTGCACCAGATTACCAAGAATCATGATAATTGTACATATAATGTTGAAAATATTCACATCTGTGCAAGGAGTACTATGCTGAAGCGGGGACGGTCATAGCGACGTCAAGACGTCGTGAACTGCAACAATGACGTCAAACACGTTCAATTCTTTTCATCATCTATTAACGATGCACATCCTTCACTAAAACGCTTGTGCCACCTGAACACGAGTGCACGAGATACAGTTGACTTCATAGACGATCGGTTAATTAGTTTCAATGTTTGGATAGGTGTCTATCCAAGTTCACAACAAAATTTGTTTACTGCGTGACTTTCATGCGGATCTGTTGACGTCATTTTCTTCGGATCTTTAAGTTTGCTGCTTCTTATTGTTTACCGACTGTTTACTAACGGAATCGGATATGACGTCAAAAGTTATTGAGCGTGTGAGTGTGACTTCGTCTAACATAAACACTAAAGCGCGCCAAATTTGACGTATATATTCACTGGTAATATCACTATTTCTTAAGCAACTCAAGAGACCGTTTAGACCCTCCCCGCATCAGCATTATATGGTTGCTATAGCGACGACAAAACTTGTGTTTCGTGCCATCAGTAATAGTGTCACTTTCGGAAATAGAAGATAATATATGAAACTGCATTGGTGCCAAATATCTTTTTAAATGAATAGATAATAAAAATGTTATAGCAAAAGTCTCAATATTTCTGGGATGCCCCTCGTATATATATAAAAATACACAACTGTGTAAGTTTGGTAAAGATTGATCTGTCAAGGGGCCGTAACTCCGTCAAAAAAAAAAAGAACCGAAAAAAAAGCATTATGCACAACAAGACATCATACCAATGCTTTCTGCTTCGTCAAATCACATAATAATAATAAAAAATGTAATTTTGGTTAAGATTGCTCAAAACATGTGGCCTGTATTGTGCTAATAACATGTATTATTGCATTTTGCTAATTCAGAGGCCATAACTCTGGTGTTACTTGATCTTGCCCATTGTCGAACTTTTCCGAACTCATGGTCATATACAAACTGTGCAAGTTTTGTTAAGATTGTTCATGAAATGTAGCCTCTATCGTATAAACATGATAAAAAACTGCATTTTTTGATAATTCATGGGTCATAACTCGGGTGTTACTGGTCCGATCTGGCCCATTATCAAGCTTTTCCGAGATCGTATGGTCATATACAATCTGTGCAAGTTTGGTTTAGACGGCTCAAGAAGTGTTGCCTCTATCATGTAAACAATATGAACAACTGCATTTTTTGCTAATTTAGGGGTCATAACTCTGGTAGTACTGTTCCAATCTGGCCCATTATCGAACGTTTGCGAGATCTTATGGTCATATACAATCTGTGCAATTTTGTTAAGATTGCTCAAGAAATGTAGTCTCTATAGTGTTAACTAGCTAAATATTGACGACGGAAGACGGACGAAGAGTGGTCACAATAGCTTACCCTTGAGCTCTTCGTGCTCAGGTGAGCTAAATATCATCAGGGACGGCCGTCGCAACGTTACCAGACTCAACATTTTAGTCAGTCTCTAGAAATACAGATGCATTTCAATCGCAGAGTATCTCTCGATAGTCGAACTCCATGTTATATGGCGCGACCCTCAATATTCCTAACTCCTGCTGGGGACCTAGGAATGGCGCGCGTCTATCTGACAAATACGTGTTAGTAGAATAAAAGTTTGATTTGCTAGTAAAGTTTAAAAATAAAAACAACACTGGGGCTACTTATGGCGAGGCGTGTTCCACTATGCTGACTATGCTAACTGCATAGTTGAACAGCTCTATTTTGGATATGACCATGTGGGTAGGACCCGTGGGGATATCTTGGTGAAGGGAATTCCAGTGAATTATTGTTCTGGGGGAAGTATGAGTATTTATAACAGTCGGATGCCGTACCTATTACTCTAAATTGAAGTTGGTGTAGTTGTCTAGATTTTGTAGCAAAGAGAGAGCCTACTATCTATACGTCGCTAGTCAAGTTTTCTACATTTCAAGAAGTGGAGTATCTCTGTGACGCTTGAGGATTGTCCGTAGTCATGCTTTGCCCAGCAAGCTGCCCTGCGTTGGACAGTTTCAATCTGGTTAATGTAGCATTCATTGTTGGGATACCATCTACCGATCGCTCAGCTTGAGAATCAGTTTCTCATGGTAAACATTATCAAATGCTTTGCTGAAATTAAGTGGAATCACTCAGGTCTGTTTGTGTCTTGGAGTGAACACCTTAGAATAGTTCATCTATAAGCATTATGAGCTGCGCTTCACATGACGGTATTTCATGGAAACCATGTTGTAGTTCATAAAAGAGTCATAGTATATTGTGTTTAACGATTGAGGAGACGTCAATATGTTCTGGAGTTTTACAGAGGATGCATGTATAAAAGGTGGTGAAAAAATCGTTCCTCAACCGGAACTCGAACCAAGGGTCTCTGGTTTACCGTACCAGGGCTCTAACCACTGAGCTATTGAGGACATACGGTTAGGAATCGATTATTCACCAATAACCTGTACCCGGCTACAAACACCCCCATCAGACTGAAATTCGTCCCTAAATTTCTAATGGAGTTAACTCCAGGCCGGCTGTCAGACTTATTTTCATTCTGTTTCATGCTAACAGACACGGCCCTGGATCCAGGACAAGCCCCCAATTATAACAGGTGGTGAAAATATCGTTCCTCAACCGGGACTTGAAGCCAGGGTCTCTGGTTTACCGTACCAGCGCTCAACTAACTGAGCTATCGGGGACAAACGGCTAGGAAATGATTATTCACCATCTACCTGTACCCGGTTACACATGTGAGGGAGATAGATCGGTAATTTGCAGGGTTGGAATTGTCGCCGTTTTTGAAAGCTGGAGTAACATTTGCACATTTCCATATAGAGGGTAATTTGTAGCATAGGAGAAAAGAGTGTAGTGACCAATGATACACGATGCAGTGTACTTTGGAGTGACACCCAGTTACTGTTGGAGGCGTGGCTTAATATGCATGCCTCACATGTTAACCTTTGTATACACTTCTTATAATAGTTGATGCTTAGTACTAGAATTATACATATCACTTAAACCAAATATGTTACTTTTACCTTAACATACACACATTGTAAAAAGTTTTTTAACAGAATAATGGGTTTCATTTGGTCTGGGCCTGCACATGGTCATTATATAAGGCCTCTGGCTTGCAGCTGTATGTGGGTTTAAATTTGATAACAATTCACTAGAACGAATATGCGCTTTTCATTTCTTTATTTTATAAATTATTGTTTGAGTAGTTTCTTAGTTAAAACATTTTCATGTTGTACGATTCCACACGGACAGTGACAGTACTATTTACAGCGTGTTATACCTTTTTTGTACAGTAAACAATCATATGAAAAAGACAACATGTGTAAATTACAAGAAATCCGCAGATTCACACATCTCTCCCAACGGGGACGGGACTTAGATGAAAGGTGGACATTTGTTAAATGTTTAATAACTGAAAACAACGGAGTTTAAATTTTGCTGAAATATAACAATTAAGTCTTTTCATTTAAAAAAGAAAATGCCATTGTATAAAAAACAATTCTTCAATCCAAAAAAGGTAGGTCAAGGTCATGGTGTCCCCCGTTGTGTCCGAAATGCACTACCCAAGGCACAAGGAGGTATGCCAAAATATATTGGTTTCGGATAATCGTACTTTCTTTTTTGCTAGCCAATTCTTTCGACATGGCTGGTAATAAAGGGTGCTTTGTGTCTCTAAAAAGCAAGACAAGTGCTGAATTATCGTCAAATCGGCTAAAAGTGTGGCATTCAAGACATAGGAACTCTTCAAACATTGCAGCTTATTCTGATCTACTAAATATTCAAATGTGAATTCGGACGTATGTTATCGGGACGAAAGTAATATATGCGAGGTTGTCGAAGTCCATACAAAATGTCACACAAATAAATAAATCTGGCTGGCAATGTGGTCGTCGTATTGTTGAACTTGGATATAGGGTAAACAAGCCTAAAAGCTGTGTTTCTTGTGCCCGTGAACTTGATGTAATGAACATTAAGGATGAAATACGATATGTCTTTGGTTCCCGGCTTCATGCTGAATACCACTGTGGAAAGATCAAGAAGAATGAGACAAACACATGGCATCGCTATAAGGAAGGAGGATGCCTTGGACCACCAACATTATTTTGTTGTCAATACTAAAGCTGTACTAGGTAGGATAGAACATTATGTTAATCTTAAAGTATTCGATTATTCTTTTGTCTTTCATAACAAAATAAGAGGGCAAAGAGGGCCCTAAATCGATCAGATGAGTACGGGAACATTATCGAACTTCTTCGAAATCGTACGGTCATATACAATCTGTGCAAGTTTGGTTAAGATTGTTCAAGAAATTCGGCTGTGTTACCAACATTGATATAAAGACACTGACAAAGTTTGGAAAAGATCAAATACAAAATGAAGGTGCTACAGTGTGACACCTTAGGCAGGGCCAAATGTGACCTCAGGGCTACATGTAATATATGAGTGCTGTGTGCCTTGTAGTTTCAGAGAGAACGATGTTTTACGGTTTTCCCTATACAAGTCTATGTAAATCATGTGACCCCTGGGGTGGGGCCAAATGTGACCTCATGGTCACCATTTGAACGAACTTGTTAAATAATGTTTTTCCTATGTAAATCTATGTAAAACTGTGACCACAGGGCGGGGTCAAATGTGACCCCATGATCACCGTTTGAACGAACTTAGTAAAGGACCATATTGTTTACAGTCAATCCAAAAATATTAAACCTCTGGTTCTTGCAGTTTCAGAAGATTTTTTAATTTGTTTTCTATATAAGTATATGTAAAACTGTGACTCCAGGGGCGGAGCCAAATTTGACACCAGGGTCACCATTTGAACAAACTTGGTAGAGGTTGCGGTACACTAATTGCTTTCCCATAGGCCACAATGCAAGCTTTTTCGAAGATAAAAAATAACAAGAGGTCAATGACCTTGAAGCTCACTGATAGATTTTGATAGCTAGATCAGCATTCCTGTGAAGTTTCATAAAAATCTGTCAAAAAGATTCAGAGGAGTAGTCGCTACAAGTTGAAGTGTTTACTATATAACTCTAGGTAAACAAAGATGGCCACTGGCAGCCATGTTTAATGTCGAATCAAAATAATTTTTGACAAGGATCAACATCTTATCATGCTGATCATTTCAGAAAAAGTCCCATATCAATATCACTTACAGTTTTCAAGAAGTAGTCGCTACAAACTTGTTTTTAAAAATCTACGTTTAGCCGTGATGACCATCTTCCGGCCGACCTGAAATTGAGCTAGGATCAACTAGACATCAAGCAAGAGCAACATTCCTGTGAAGTTTCATGAACATCCGTCAAGTAGTTTCAGAAGAGTAGGCGCTACAAATATTTACTATGCAAACTATATGTAAACAAAGATGACCACTGGCGCCATGTTTAATGTCAAATCAAAATAATTTTCGACAAGGATCAACATCATGTCATGATGATCATTTTAGAAAAAGTCCCATATCAATATCACTTACAGTTTTCAAGAAGTAGTCGCTACAAACTTTTTTTTGCCATCTTGAATTTCCGGCCGACCTAAACAAACTCTGGGATCAATTAGACATCAAGAGCAACATTCCTGTGAAGTTTCATAAAAAATCGTTAAGTAGTTTCAGAGGAATAGTCACTACAAGTTTTTATTATATAAATCTATGTAAACAAAGAGGCCGCTAACGGCCATGTTTAAAGTCGCATTAAAATCAATTTCGACTAGGATCAACATCATGTCATGCTAATTATTTTAGAAAACGTCCCATATTAATATCACTTACAGTTTTCAAGAAGTAGTCGCTACAAATTTATTTTTTTAAATCTATTTTTAGCCTTGGCGGCCATCTTAAATTTCCGGCCAGCTTAAATTTTTTCTAGGATCAACTAGACATCAAGAGCAACATTCCTGTGAAGTTTCATGGACATCCGTCAAGTAGTTTCAGAGGATTAGTCGCTACAAGCTTTTACTATATAACTCTAAGTAAACAAAGATGGTGATCATTTTAGAAAAAGTCCCATATCAATATCACTTATAGTTTTCAAGTAGTAGTCGCTACAAACTTAATTTTTAAAAATCTATTTTTAGCTGTGGCAATTTTGCCAGGATCAATTAGAAATCAAGAGCAACATTCCTGTAAAGTTTCATGAAAATCCGCCTAGTAGTTTCAGAGGAGTAGTCGCTACAAGTATTTACTATATAACTCTATGTAAAAAATGATGGCCACTGGCAGCCATGTTTAACGTCGAATCAAAACGATTTTTGACAAGGACCAACATCATTTCATGCTGATCATTTTAGAAAAAGTCCCAAATCAAACAATATCACTTATAGTTTTCAAGAAGTAGTCGTTACAAACTTGTATTTTAAAATCTATTTTTAGCTTTGGCGGCCATCTTGGATTTCACATCAACATGAATTTTTGCTAGGATCAGCTAGACTTCATGAGCAACATGTCTGTAAATTGTCATGCATATCCATTAAGTAGTTTCAGAGGAGTAGTCGCTACAAACAAAATGTTACGGACAGACAGAGGGACAGATGCTCTCATTTTAATAAATGTTATTTATTAATTAATCAACAACTCTGAAAATGTATTTTGAAACTTTTATCTGGCATGTTTTAATTTTTGTGTCGTTTCACTTCTGGCTGAGGTCACTCCTGGAAAGGGGCGTGGCCAAATCCATGCTATATTTAGGATACCGCAACCTATACCGGGTTGTATTTTCCAATTTATTGAACAATGAGCATTTGTGTTTCTAACAATAGTCATATACAAGCATTCATAGAAAAAAAAGAAAGCTGGTAGTGTACACAATTCTGCATGTTTTATTTTATTTTCAATTTACCACAATTTTGCAGTCGAGACAATAAAACCCGTTTTCCGAAAAAAACAACAATATTTTATGATTTCATCAGTTCGTCAAATATTTTATGCCAAATATTTTACTGAGGTAGTTGCATAGTTCCATGTGTCATATTATACACTGGCTGCCCCTTATTTTGAACATAATCCTGTTTATATGCACATAGGACTGCTTTTTTTACACCCACCCCTATTAGAAAACACTGTTTTTGAGTATAATTTGACTTTAAAAAAGTAATAAGGTACAAACAAAACATGTTTCAAGTTCCTAGTCTCCTTTGTGTTAATGTATCTACAAATTACAGTTGAATCAATTATGTGTTACAACCAAGAGACATACAGACAGACAGACAGACAGACACGTGTGCTATAAGGACTTTTTAATAAGGACGCGGTGCGATTTTCAACAATGCAGTCAAATTCTATGTCAAATGGAAAAAAACAATATAGTTGCATTTTAGAAATTTTGCCTGCCTACCAGTTTGTTTGTTTATTTGTTTGTTTGTTTGTTTGCTTGCTTGCTTAATTGCTTGCTTGCTTACATGCTTGTTTGCTTGCTGCTTTGTTAATACACAATAAGAAAGAAACTGGGTGAAACCATCTCGTTAAAATCAAACATATTTTAAGAGTCTTAGTATAGATAATGCACATTGATTGAGATATTTAATAAATGATAAACAAAGTATGGTATATTTTTAAAAATCACTTACCAAATGAGGTAGGCTTTGCTGGTCCATGTATGCCAAACGCAGTAGCACACACAGTAACGCGTCGTGCAAAAGTCTTCGAGTCCCGGAAAAAGCTTCGAGATGCCTCATGCTGAATACCTGACGGTGTCAATGGAACAAGACATTTGTTGCTTGAGCTCTGGAAATAGAAAAGTTTTACCATTGCATATTAAAATTAATATAACGTCAATATGCTGGACAGAAAGAGGAAAAATTGCATAAAACAAATCAAATTAAAGTTATGTAACGCCAAGTAACGCCACGTAAACCAGTAAAAGATAATTTATCGGAAAAAATGTGTGTGTAGTTTTGCGCGCTTTCAGATCATCTTATTAGGAAAAAAACTAACAGTTTTGATCGAGTATCGCTCTTATTCTGTCCTTTACTTTTTTATGTGAAAAAGCTCCCATTTAGTAAAAAAATGTTTAAGATTAATGCGAGATCTGGGAAACATTGTTTCAAACATAAGACACAGTTCTCGTGGACAATCTCATCGTGTAATGAGAGAATCTAATATAAATGCGTGTAGAATTTCAAGTAAATTTATGTAGTAATTAATAGAAATTCATTCATGTATTAATTCATGTAAAGTTATTTTACAAGAAAATGTAAAAAAAAATAAAAAGTTATAAAAAAGGCCAAACAGATGCTCAGAAGGCTGTCGAGCAACGATTTACGGTACACGCATACACATTATAGCCGGCATTATTTTCATATTTCTTAAAAAAACCTAAAAAAAACAAAAACGACTGCATGTAAAATAACTGGCATGCTAGTAGACAAAATACGTACTCGTCAGAATAGAAAAAAAATGCAATGGTGTCATTTCAGGCGAGATCACGATTTTTTTTCCGATTTTTGGCTCGGCCCGGCCTGTCGACATTTGTGATATAATCTAACATGACAAATCCACCAGACAAATCCACCTTGCTAAGCTCTGCAACAACATAGCTGATATAACATGCACATGTTAGGGATATGTACCTATGCGATAGGCGTACATGCTTCAATACCAAAGTCTATGTATATTTTCTGCAGTCTAAGTACAATATAGCACCCCTTACCTTCAAGCGTGCTCATTTATTGTTGAGTTTTTTTTCATGCATCAGTATGTCTGTTGATCACTATAAGTCACCCATTCAGATGTTAATTTAAATTCCACATGAATTCAGCAATAATTTTGACTGCTGGCCAAATTGTTGACCATGTAGTATGTTTTCATTCTGCATATACCGGTTGTATTTTCCAATGTATTGAACAATGAGCATTATTGTTACTAACAGTAGTCATATACAAGAGCACGCATGGTAAAAAGAAAGCCTGTAGTGTACACAATTGTGCATGTTTTCTTTTATTTTCAATTTACCACAATTTTTCAGTCTAGACAATAAAACCCGTTTTCCGAAAAAAATTACAACATTTTATGATTTCATCAGTTCGTCAAATATTTCATGCCAAATATTTTACTGAGATAGTTGCATAGTTCCATGTGTCATATTATACACTGTCGGCCCCTTATTTTGAACATAATCCTGTTTATTATGAATTATCAGAAACAAAATTCTGAAAACAAAAAACACAAGTCTCAAATATTGAACCTGAAATTTTAAATCTGTATTCAGATGTAAATAAACATCAGCTAATCAATATATAGCTACACCAGTCTATATACTGAACAGAAGGATCTGCAGTGAATGTAGGTCGTTAATCATTAAATGCACTGGCGTGGAATGTTATGTAAACGAATACACCTGCTTTGAAAGAAATTACCATGTGGTAAGCAATATCACTATCCTGTCAAAAAAATAACACTGCAATCTGAAATAAACTATTTTATTCAATTAAATGTTTTCACCTCTCTGAAAAATAATAATTTTTTATTAATTATTTTCACAACTTATCCCAAAACTTTCTGCAATCCAGCTTCCTGAAAATTCCCAAGCTGAAAAATAATTATTGTTTCTGATTATGGTCTGATTATGGTCTGAAAATGAAATTATATCAGCACTAAATACCTAATACAGGTAATTACTAAGATACCGATGGGTCTAAATAAACGGGTAAATCAGTCCTGAAAATAAATATACAGCACAAGAATATCTTATCACAGACACAATTTCAATGAAAATATCTATCTCACTAAATAACTAAATAAGATGCAAGCAGGCAAGCAATATACGAAAAACACACATTTATATGCAACACAGATTATAATACGAACATAGATTATAACACGAACTTAGATTATAACACGAACATAAACAAAACAACAATTTCTCACATACACGTACCTTTCTTGGTTCTTGGATCTGGTGTTGGTAAATAAAGTGCAAGTTGTTTGTACAATGCAAAAGCTTATAGGGTGATTTTAGTGATGAGATCAGACAAAGAAGCCTCATTCCACTGGATACACAGACTTGTATGCTATTTCAGTGAAAATTCACTAAAAAATATAACACTAATACAGACTGTAGTTTATCTAGCTCATGAATAGCCTCTGTCTATAACAAAACACCTTATAAATACCCAAATACCTTATATTATATGAACACCTTTTAACTTATTATATTTCACAACAACACTTATCTAACACTTCAAAACACCAAGTTTGGTTCACAACACCTAATTTCCCCTATTAGTATACGCTGCACCCATGTATACAATTTATCAATGAAATACATCTACGCTACACCGCGCGGAGAACTTTGAACTCGAACTTTGAACTTTGTAAACAGACCGTGGGAACTGAAATACACCGGTCGGTATATCACTAGATATACTGCAAATAACGCACTACCGAGAAGAGAATTTAAAGGATTCACTTCCGAATGGTATTTAATATCAAAATGTAATCAAACATTAATACCGGTACAAACATTTTGAAAAAGATGCTATTTACTGAATTATTTAAATAACCACGTGACCTATGCGAAATTTCTAATATCTTAGAATGCTCGCATCTGCAAACAGTAGTTTAAATGATACATAGAAACAATGGCATACTATAATGATAATATTATAATTTAACTTTCGGCACTTTAAACTACTCCAAATCCAAATAAACATAATATCAACACATCACTGAGTCACAAACACACAAATTGTCAACACAAATTGTTCCTGGGTCCATCCACAGGTACCGGACGCGTTGTTTGGTTCTCATTATGGGGTTCCACCACCCCCCCACCATCCCTCACTCTACAACCCCCCCCCCCCCACACACACACACACACCAAAAAAAAAATCCCAATCATAACTGAAATGGTCTCTTATTACATATAATCATTCAAATATACTAATCCGAGCCTTCTCTGACCTTTACCAGCCCTTTTTACAATTTTTGATATTTCATCTGGCCCTATAAAACCGCAAAAAAAGAAGACTTTTAGGGTCAGAGAAGGCCCGGATTAAAAACATAGTTTTGACTTCATCCTTTTTTCATATTCTTTACATAGTACAATAAAAATAGGTGGATCCGTAGGTACGACTGCAGGTTATCGATAATGGGTTCGATCCCGGACAAACTGGTCTCGATCATAGCAGGAGGCATGGCATTACTACACTCAACTATCTTTTTTTACCGTGTGTCACGCGTTTGGATAAGCAGACACAGAAACGTGAAATACATTCAAGTAGAACACGATCTGATTGTACATGTACCACTTCAACCTCTCCCTGTGAATGCAATAAATACTGCGTTCCTTGCACAACATACACTTGCAAATAGTAACATCAATTACGCTATTAATCTTACCGATCGAGATACCATCCAACTTGATGTATGGAAGCCGCAGTATGATGAGAAACAACCAACAACTTTCGACGCTCGCTAGGATGTCATGACAGTTTACGTAACCCGGAAGAGCTTATCGGATACATTTGCGGGTGCTACTATTCCCCGTTTGATATCCCGGTTACCTCCCGGTTTAAATGGGCTTTTTTCTGGAAATAGGCGAAGAGGCTCAACCCCTTCAGTAAAGGTGGGTGGGGGGGGGGGGGGGGGGGGGGAGGGGAGCGTGATATTTGAGGAAAAGGGGTAACAATAATGTTATTATAAGATAAAGGGGGAAGAGTGTACTAGGCAGAAATTGAAGATTTGGGTGTGCAAATATGCAAAATAGGTACATGTTAGATAAACTGTCTGCAATAAATGTATCCCAAACATAATAACGTTAGAAGTGGAAATAATGTTAAGCAAAAACATTTTTAAGGAGGAATTTTCTCAGCCAAAGAGGGGGAAAAGTAGTCTGTATTGTTAGGGGAATCGGTCGAATATCGGCCCCTGTTTATGAAGGAAAAAAAAGCCCTGGGTTAAAATCCGATTGAACTGGGATGGCAAATGTGATGTTTTTGATGGTTTAATGATCTATATGCCTTACGTATGTATTCATTTTTTTATAATCACTCAAAACGATGTTGAGAAAAAATAAACATTAGAGTAAGTCTTGAATATTGGTATTTTTTCTCACTTTTCGGCAATTTCCGATTAAGTTACACATATATTTAAAGGCGAACAGTGCCTTAATAATTGAGAATTTATTGTTTAATGTTATAAAGGATGGTATTATTATTACATTACAATAAAAAAGAAGGAAAAAAGGTGAGAAATAAATGTTTTGTTGCTTAATTTCTACCAATGTACGCCCTAAGTGTTCGAAGCAGAAAATAAATAATAATAAAAAAAAAACACTAGCCATTTAACAAAACGTATTATTAAAATATATGTTTAAAATTGTTATCTTTGTTGTTGATGATGATTTTCCGATTTGAAACTCGACTCTCAATGGAGAATAACGCAATTTTATTTACAAGAGAGGCAGAATGGCAGCTGCCTATACATAATTTTGCTATGGGGGTGGTGCGGGTGTCCGACCAAAGTTGACGTTTCAAAATGTCTCGTAAGGGTCCCATGCCTAGTTAGGGAATTCCTCACGGGTGTATGTCTCACGCCCATTGATTTACGTGTGCCACTGTTTTGTGAATTTATTTGGTTATGCATTATGCACACTTAGGTTTATATTCAATTTTTATTTAATATATAGCCAAGTAACAGACAGTGCATGTATATTTCTGTCTGTCTATACGCACTGTATATAGGCTAACGATTTTACCAGGAAAACAATATCCTGCCGCAAAAACGTTTTCAGCCCGAGGGCCTTCTTCAGTTGCTATAAAATCTTCAACCTATTCCTTTTATAGCGTTTTTAGTTCAATATATTATTTATAATGATTTAAATATCATTGCAATATGGATTATATTTTTCGTATCTTTGTAACTCACGTACCAAGGTGGTAGTTACAATTGCTGACTGTATACTCTAATAATGTCACTTTCTTGTGCATATTATTAGCAAGAGAAATATTTAATGTGTCGTTTATACGGAACTAAATCCCGTTTCTAGTACCTATACGTTTTAGATCTGGTTTGGTACCAATTTATATTGTCAATCGTAATCACATCACAATTACGTTATATATGGCTTGACGCTGGGTTAGTACCAGACTATATTAAGTCAGCCGTGTACTCACATTAAGATTATTTTTCTCTTCTATCTAGTTACTGTTTCATTTCCTAAATATAGCCTATACTGAAAAGGCAAGACTGACGCTGGGTTGGTACCAGACTATATTAAGTCAGTCCCTAATCACATTAAAGTTACGCTATATTTTGGCTTGACGCTGGGTTGGTACCAGACTATATTAAGTCAGCCTTTACACCACATTAAAGTAAATTGCCTCTCCTTTATATGTATTATTTGTTTTCCTAAGAATAGCCTATAGTAAATAGGCAAGCTGACGCTGGGTTGGTACCAGACTATATTAAGTCAGCTGTTTAAATGTTTGTCAATATACTGTTTGAAGTGGTAGTGTTATTTTGGAAGTACATATATTACTGTCAGTCGGGGTTAGTACCCGTTTTTCCGGGGTTCGTACCCGTTTATTATAGCTATTCACGGGGTTCGTACCCGATTTTCATTCAACAGAATAGCTTCTAACAGTATCTATTTGTACTTCAAAAATACATGCTTAATCTGGTTTTTACCAAATTGTAACCAATGAATTATTTAATAACTATTGTTTTAGATATATTTGCCAGAAAACAGAAGAGTACCTAATAATTTAGGAACCAACAGTCAGAATGAAAACATTCGACTGCATTTCGTAACTAAGTCCGTCTCGATATATAGTCAGTTTTAAATTGATCACATCCAATCGATTACCTAATGTTTTTCACACCTGGGGAGAAACTCTTTACAAATCCCGCGGTAGGTACTTAATCAGATGTTGCAAGGTGTGCCCACCACACGTGTCTAATCGGGACAGCCGACTGACATATTTCTCTATCATAATTACACCATGCCGTTAATATATTCTTTGATCTCTCCAAATTATATAGTTTTAGTCTGAGAGAGTTCTTTTGTATATGGGTATACATAATTTGTTGATAACATGGCATAAATGTATTTGTCCATCGCTATTCAGCAATGTTACTTGTTTTGCATCTTAGCATATGTTTCAACTATTATCCCTCCTATGAAATCTACAGATAAAACAATTCTTTTTTAAGTGTATGTAGTACTGGAGTAACTATCCCATTCGGGCATACACTGTTAGACGAGTATTCAGAGAGTAATTTCATATGGTGGTAAGCATTAACTTGTTTAATGCTCAGGTCTTTATAAACTGTAATCAGTTTATTGTCACCGCTTTTCATATTTTCGTCAAATTTGCAAAGAGTAACATTTCGAAGGTCATCAACCCCTGCAGAGCAGGTTAAGGCTCTGCAGGTTAAGGGATGCCCGCCTTGGTGATAATTTAGGTCACTGTTTCTAAATGTTATGGGGGTAGGTGCGGGTGTCCGACCAAAGTTGACGTTTCAAAATGTCTCGTAAGGGTCCCATGCCTAGTTAGGGAATTCCTCACGGGTGTATGTCTCACGCCCATTGATTTACGTGTGCCACTGTTTTGTGAATTTATTTGGTTATGCATTATGCACACTTAGGTTTATATTCAATTTTTATTTAATATATAGCCAAGTAACAGACAGTGCATGTATATTTCTGTCTGTCTATACGCACTGTATATAGGTTAACGATTTTACCAGGAAAACAATATCCTGCCGCAAAAACGTTTTCAGCCCGAGGGCCTTCTTCAGTTGCTATAAAATCTTCAACCTATTCCTTTTATAGCGTTTTTAGTTCAATATATTATTTATAATGATTTAAAAATCATTGCCATATTGATTATATTTTTCGTATCTTTGTAACTCACGTACCAAGGTGGTAGTTACATTTGCTGACTGTATACTCTAATAATGTCACTTTCTTGTGCATATTATTAGCAAGAGAAATATTTAATGTGTCGTTTATACGGAACTAAATCCCGTTTCTAGTACCTATACGTTTTAGATCTGGTTTGGTACCAGATTATATTGTCAATCGTAATCACATCACAATTACGTTATATATGGCTTGACGCTGGGTTAGTACCAGACTATATTAAGTCAGCCGTGTACTCACATTAAGATTATTTTTCTCTTCTATCTAGTTACTGTTTCATTTCCTAAATATAGCCTATACTGAAAAGGCAAGACTGACGCTGGGTTGGTACCAGACTATATTAAGTCAGTCCCTAATCACATTAAAGTTACGCTATATTTTGGCTTGACGCTGGGTTGGTACCAGACTATATTAAGTCAGCCTTTACACCACATTAAAGTAAATTGCCTCTCCTTTATATGTATTATTTGTTTTCCTAAGAATAGCCTATAGTAAATAGGCAAGCTGACGCTGGGTTGGTACCAGACTTTATTAAGTCGGCTGTTTAAATGTTTGTCAATATACTGTTTGAAGTGGTAGTGTTATTTTGGAAGAACATATATTACTGTCAGTCGGGGTTAGTACCCGTTTTTCCGGGGTTCGTACCCGTTTATTATAGCTATTCACGGGGTTCGTACCCGATTTTCATTCAACAGAATAGCTTCTAACAGTATCTATTTGTACTTCAAAAATACATGCTTAATCTGGTTTTTACCAAATTGTAACCAATGAATTATTTAATAACTATTGTTTTAGTTATATTTGCCAGAAAACAGAAGAGTACCTAATAATTTAGGAACCAACAGTCAGAATGAAAACATTCGACTGCATTTCGTAACTAAGTCCGTCTCGATATATAGTCAGTTTTAAATTGATCTCATCCAATCGATTACCTAATGTTTTTCACACCTGGGGAGAAACTCTTTACAAATCCCGCGGTAGGTACTTAATCAGATGTTGCATGGTGTGCCCACCACACGTGTCTAATCGGGACAGCCGACTGACATATTTCTCTATCATAATTACACCATGCCGTTAATATATTCTTTGATCTCTCCAAATTATATAGTTTTAGTCTGAGAGAGTTCTTTTGTATATGGGTATACATAATTTGTTGATAACATGGCATAAATGTATTTGTCCATCGCTATTCAGCAATGTTACTTGTTTTGCATCTTAGCATATGTTTCAACTATTATCCCTCCTATGAAATCTACAGATAAAACAATTCTTTTTTAAGTGTATGTAGTACTGGAGTAACTATCCCATTCGGGCATTCACTGTTAGACGAGTATTCAGAGAGTAATTTCATATGGTGGTAAGCATTAACTTGTTTAATGCTCAGGTCTTTATAAACTGTAATCAGTTTATTGTCACCGCTTTTCATATTTTCGTCAAATTTGCAAAGAGTAACATTTCGAAGGTCATCAACCCCTGCAGAGCAGGTTAAGGCTCTGCAGGTTAAGGGGTGCCCGCCTTGGTGATAATCTAGGTCACTGTTTCTAAATGTTATGGGGGTGGTGCGGGTGTCCGACCAAAGTTGACGTTTCAAAATGTCTCGTAAGGGTCCCATGCCTAGTTAGGGAATTCCTCACGGGTGTATGTCTCACGCCCATTGATTTACGTGTGCCACTGTTTTGTGAATTTATTTGGTTATGCATTATGCACACTTAGGTTTATATTCAATTTTTATTTAATATATAGCCAAGTAACAGACAGTGCATGTATATTTCTGTCTGTCTATACGCACTGTATATAGGTTAACGATTTTACCAGGAAAACAATATCCTGCCGCAAAAACGTTTTCAGCCCGAGGGCCTTCTTCAGTTGCTATAAAATCTTCAACCTATTCCTTTTATAGCGTTTTTAGTTCAATATATTATTTATAATGATTTAAAAATCATTGCCATATTGATTATATTTTTCGTATCTTTGTAACTCACGTACCAAGGTGGTAGTTACATTTGCTGACTGTATACTCTAATAATGTCACTTTCTTGTGCATATTATTAGCAAGAGAAATATTTAATGTGTCGTTTATACGGAACTAAATCCCGTTTCTAGTACCTATACGTTTTAGATCTGGTTTGGTACCAGATTATATTGTCAATCGTAATCACATCACAATTACGTTATATATGGCTTGACGCCCGGTTAGTACCAGACTATATTAAGTCAGACGTGTACTCACCTTAAGATTATTTTTCTCTTCTACCTAGTTACTGTTTCATTTCCTAAATATAGCCTATACTGAAAAGGCAAGACTGACGCTGGGTTGGTACCAGACTATATTAAGTCAGTCCCTAATCACATTAAAGTTACGCTATATTTTGGCTTGACGCTGGGTTGGTACCAGGCTATATTAAGTCAACCTTTACACCACATTAAAGTAAATTGCCTCTCCTTTATATGTATTATTTGTTTTCCTAAGAATAGCCTATAGTAAATAGGCAAGCTGACGCTGGGTTGGTACCAGACTATATTAAGTCAGCTGTTTAAATGTTTGTCAATATACTGTTTGAAGTGGTAGTGTTATTTTGGAAGTACATATATTACTGTCAGTCGGGGTTAGTACCCGTTTTTCCGGGGTTCGTACCCGTTTATTATAGCTATTCACGGGATTCGTACCCGATTTTCATTCAACAGAATAGCTTCTAACAGTATCTATTTGTATTTCAAAAATACATGCTTAATCTGGTTTTTACCAAATTGTAACCAATGAATTATTTAATAACTATTGTTATAGTTATATTTGCCAGAAAACAGAAGAGTACCTAATAATTTAGGAACCAACAGTCAGAATGAAAACATTCGACTGCATTTCGTAACTAAGTCCGTCTCGATATATAGTCAGTTTTAAATTGATCTCATCCAATCGATTACCTAATGTTTTTCACACCTGGGGAGAAACTCTTTACAAATCCCGCGGTAGGTACTTAATCAGATGTTGCATGGTGTGCCCACCACACGTGTCTAATCGGGACAGCCGACTGACATATTTCTCTATCATAATTACACCATGCCGTTAATATATTCTTTGATCTCTCCAAATTATATAGTTTTAGTCTGAGAGAGTTCTTTTGTATATGGGTATACATAATTTGTTGATAACATGGCATAAATGTATTTGTCCATCGCTATTCAGCAATGTTACTTGTTTTGCATCTTAGCATATGTTTCAACTATTATCCCTCCTATGAAATCTACAGATAAAACAATTCTTTTTTAAGTGTATGTAGTACTGGAGTAACTATCCCATTCGGGCATACACTGTTAGACGAGTATTCAGAGAGTAATTTCATATGGTGGTAAGCATTAACTTGTTTAATGCTCAGGTCTTTATAAACTGTAATCAGTTTATTGTCACCGCTTTTCATATTTTCGTCAAATTTGCAAAGAGTAACATTTCGAAGGTCATCAACCCCTGCAGAGCAGGTTAAGGCTCTGCAGGTTAAGGGGTGCCCGCCTTGGTGATAATCTAGGTCACTGTTTCTAAATGTTATGGGGGTGGTGCGGGTGTCCGACCAAAGTTGACGTTTCAAAATGTCTCGTAAGGGTCCCATGCCTAGTTAGGGAATTCCTCACGGGTGTATGTCTCACGCCCATTGATTTACGTGTGCCACTGTTTTGTGAATTTATTTGGTTATGCATTATGCACACTTAGGTTTATATTCAATTTTTATTTAATATATAGCCAAGTAACAGACAGTGCATGTATATTTCTGTCTGTCTATACGCACTGTATATAGGTTAACGATTTTACCAGGAAAACAATATCCTGCCGCAAAAACGTTTTCAGCCCGAGGGCCTTCTTCAGTTGCTATAAAATCTTCAACCTATTCCTTTTATAGCGTTTTTAGTTCAATATATTATTTATAATGATTTAAAAATCATTGCCATATTGATTATATTTTTCGTATCTTTGTAACTCACGTACCAAGGTGGTAGTTACATTTGCTGACTGTATACTCTAATAATGTCACTTTCTTGTGCATATTATTAGCAAGAGAAATATTTAATGTGTCGTTTATACGGAACTAAATCCCGTTTCTAGTACCTATACGTTTTAGATCTGGTTTGGTACCAGATTATATTGTCAATCGTAATCACATCACAATTACGTTATATATGGCTTGACGCTGGGTTAGTACCAGACTATATTAAGTCAGCCGTGTACTCACATTAAGATTATTTTTCTCTTCTATCTAGTTACTGTTTCATTTCCTAAATATAGCCTATACTGAAAAGGCAAGACTGACGCTGGGTTGGTACCAGACTATATTAAGTCAGTCCCTAATCACATTAAAGTTACGCTATATTTTGGCTTGACGCTGGGTTGGTACCAGGCTATATTAAGTCAACCTTTACACCACATTAAAGTAAATTGCCTCTCCTTTATATGTATTATTTGTTTTCCTAAGAATAGCCTATAGTAAATAGGCAAGCTGACGCTGGGTTGGTACCAGACTATATTAAGTCAGCTGTTTAAATGTTTGTCAATATACTGTTTGAAGTGGTAGTGTTATTTTGGAAGTACATATATTACTGTCAGTCGGGGTTAGTACCCGTTTTTCCGGGGTTCGTACCCGTTTATTATAGCTATTCACGGGATTCGTACCCGATTTTCATTCAACAGAATAGCTTCTAACAGTATCTATTTGTATTTCAAAAATACATGCTTAATCTGGTTTTTACCAAATTGTAACCAATGAATTATTTAATAACTATTGTTATAGTTATATTTGCCAGAAAACAGAAGAGTACCTAATAATTTAGGAACCAACAGTCAGAATGAAAACATTCGACTGCATTTCGTAACTAAGTCCGTCTCGATATATAGTCAGTTTTAAATTGATCTCATCCAATCGATTACCTAATGTTTTTCACACCTGGGGAGAAACTCTTTACAAATCCCGCGGTAGGTACTTAATCAGATGTTGCATGGTGTGCCCACCACACGTGTCTAATCGGGACAGCCGACTGACATATTTCTCTATCATAATTACACCATGCCGTTAATATATTCTTTGATCTCTCCAAATTATATAGTTTTAGTCTGAGAGAGTTCTTTTGTATATGGGTATACATAATTTGTTGATAACATGGCATAAATGTATTTGTCCATCGCTATTCAGCAATGTTACTTGTTTTGCATCTTAGCATATGTTTCAACTATTATCCCTCCTATGAAATCTACAGATAAAACAATTCTTTTTTAAGTGTATGTAGTACTGGAGTAACTATCCCATTCGGGCATACACTGTTAGACGAGTATTCAGAGAGTAATTTCATATGGTGGTAAGCATTAACTTGTTTAATGCTCAGGTCTTTATAAACTGTAATCAGTTTATTGTCACCGCTTTTCATATTTTCGTCAAATTTGCAAAGAGTAACATTTCGAAGGTCATCAACCCCTGCAGAGCAGGTTAAGGCTCTGCAGGTTAAGGGGTGCCCGCCTTGGTGATAATCTAGGTCACTGTTTCTAAATGTTATGGGGGTGGTGCGGGTGTCCGACCAAAGTTGACGTTTCAAAATGTCTCGTAAGGGTCCCATGCCTAGTTAGGGAATTCCTCACGGGTGTATGTCTCACGCCCATTGATTTACGTGTGCCACTGTTTTGTGAATTTATTTGGTTATGCATTATGCACACTTAGGTTTATATTCAATTTTTATTTAATATATAGCCAAGTAACAGACAGTGCATGTATATTTCTGTCTGTCTATACGCACTGTATATAGGTTAACGATTTTACCAGGAAAACAATATCCTGCCGCAAAAACGTTTTCAGCCCGAGGGCCTTCTTCAGTTGCTATAAAATCTTCAACCTATTCCTTTTATAGCGTTTTTAGTTCAATATATTATTTATAATGATTTAAAAATCATTGCCATATTGATTATATTTTTCGTATCTTTGTAACTCACGTACCAAGGTGGTAATTACATTTGCTGACTGTATACTCTAATAATGTCACTTTCTTGTGCATGTTATTAGCAAGAGAAATATTTAATGTGTCGTTTATACGGAACTAAATCCCGTTTCTAGTACCTATACGTTTTAGATCTGGTTTGGTACCAGATTATATTGTCAATCGTAATCACATCACATTTACGTTATATATGGCTTGACGCTGGGTTAGTACCAGACTATATTAAGTCAGCCGTGTACTCACATTAAGATTATTTTTCTCTTCTATCTAGTTACTGTTTCATTTCCTAAATATAGCCTATACTGAAAAGGCAAGACTGACGCTGGGTTGGTACCAGACTATATTAAGTCAGTCCCTAATCACATTAAAGTTACGCTATATTTTGGCTTGACGCTGGGTTGGTACCAGACTATATTAAGTCAGCCTTTACACCACATTAAAGTAAATTGCCTCTCCTTTATATGTATTATTTGTTTTCCTAAGAATAGCCTATAGTAAATAGGCAAGCTGACGCTGGGTTGGTACCAGACTATATTAAGTCAGCCGTTTAAATGTTTGTCAATATACTGTTTGAAGTGGTAGTGTTATTTTGGAAGTGCATATATTACTGTCAGTCGGGGTTAGTACCCGTTTTTCCGGGGTTCGTACCCGTTTATTATAGCTATTCACGGGGTTCGTACCCGATTTTCATTCAACAGAATAGCTTTTAACAGTATCTATTTGTACTTCAAAAATACATGCTTAATCTGGTTTTTACCAAATTGTAACCAATGAATTATTTAATAACTATTGTTTTAGTTATATTTGCCAGAAAACAGAAGAGTACCTAATAATTTAGGAACCAACAGTCAGAATGAAAACATTCGACTGCATTTCGTAACTAAGTCCGTCTCGATATATAGTCAGTTTTTAATCGATCTCATCCAATCGATTACCTAATGTTTTTCACACCTGGTGAGAAACTCTTTACAAATCCCGCGGTAGGTACTTAATCAGATGTTGCATGGTGTGCCCACCACACGTGTCTAATCGGGACAGCCGACTGACATATTTCTCTATCATAATTACACCATGCCGTTAATATATTCTTTGATCTCTCCAAATTATATAGTTTTAGTCTGAGAGAGTTCTTTTGTATATGGGTATACATAATTTGTTGATAACATGGCATAAATGTATTTGTCCATCGCTATTCAGCAATGTTACTTGTTTTGCATCTTAGCATATGTTTCAACTATTATCCCTCCTATGAAATCTACAGATAAAACAATTCTTTTTTAAGTGTATGTAGTACTGGAGTAACTATCCCATTCGGGCATACACTGTTAGACGAGTATTCAGAGAGTAATTTCATATGGTGGTAAGCATTAACTTGTTTAATGCTCAGGTCTTTATAAACTGTAATCAGTTTATTGTCACCGCTTTTCATATTTTCGTCAAATTTGCAAAGAGTAACATTTCGAAGGTCATCAACCCCTGCAGAGCAGGTTAAGGCTCTGCAGGTTAAGGGGTGCCTGCCTTGGTGATAATCTAGGTCACTGTTTCTAAATGTTATGGGGGTGGTGCGGGTGTCCGACCAAAGTTGACGTTTCAAAATGTCTCGTAAGGGTCCCATGCCTAGTTAGGGAATTCCTCACGGGTGTATGTCTCACGCCCATTGATTTACGTGTGCCACTGTTTTGTGAATTTATTTGGTTATGCATTATGCACACTTAGGTTTATATTCAATTTTTATTTAATATATAGCCAAGTAACAGACAGTGCATGTATATTTCTGTCTGTCTATACGCACTGTATATAGGTTAACGATTTTACCAGGAAAACAATATCCTGCCGCAAAAACGTTTTCAGCCCGAGGGCCTTCTTCAGTTGCTATAAAATCTTCAACCTATTCCTTTTATAGCGTTTTTAGTTCAATATATTATTTATAATGATTTAAAAATCATTGCCTTATTGATTATATTTTTCGTATCTTTGTAACTCATGTACCAAGCTGGTAGTTACATTTGCTGACTGTATACTCTAATAATGTCACTTTCTTGTGCATATTATTAGCAAGAGAAATATTTAATGTGTCGTTTATACGGAACTAAATCCCGTTTCTAGTACCTATACGTTTTAGATCTGGTTTGGTACCAGATTATATTGTCAATCGTAATCACATCACAATTACGTTATATATGGCTTGACGCTGGGTTAGTACCAGACTATATTAAGTCAGCCGTGTACTCACATTAAGATTATTTTTCTCTTCTATCTAGTTACTGTTTCATTTCCTAAATATAGCCTATACTGAAAAGGCAAGACTGACGCTGGGTTGGTACCAGACTATATTAAGTCAGTCCCTAATCACATTAAAGTTACGCTATATTTTGGCTTGACGCTGGGTTGGTACCAGACTATATTAAGTCAGCCTTTACACCACATTAAAGTAAATTGCCTCTACTTTATATGTATTATTTGTTTTCCTAAGAATAGCCTATAGTAAATAGGCAAGCTGACGCTGGGTTGGTACCAGACTATATTAAGTCAGCTGTTTAAATGTTTGTCAATATACTGTTTGAAGTGGTAGTGTTATTTTGGAAGTACATATATTACTGTCAGTCGGGGTTAGTACCCGTTTTTCCGGGGTTCGTACCCGTTTATTATAGCTATTCACGGGGTTCGTACCCGATTTTCATTCAACAGAATAGCTTCTAACAGTATCTATTTGTACTTCAAAAATACATGCTTAATCTGGTTTTTACCAAATTGTAACCAATGAATTATTTAATAACTATTGTTTTAGTTATATTTGCCAGAAAACAGAAGAGTACCTAATAATTTAGGAACCAACAGTCAGAATGAAAACATTCGACTGCATTTCGTAACTAAGTCCGTCTCGATATATAGTCAGTTTTAAATTGATCTCATCCAATCGATTACCTAATGTTTTTCACACCTGGGGAGAAACTCTTTACAAATCCCGCGGTAGGTACTTAATCAGATGTTGCATGGTGTGCCCACCACACGTGTCTAATCGGGACAGCCGACTGACATATTTCTCTATCATAATTACACCATGCCGTTAATATATTCTTTGATCTCTCCAAATTATATAGTTTTAGTCTGAGAGAGTTCTTTTGTATATGGGTATACATAATTTGTTGATAACATGGCATAAATGTATTTGCCCATCGCTATTCAGCAATGTTACTTGTTTTGCATCTTAGCATATGTTTCAACTATTATCCCTCCTATGAAATCTACAGATAAAACAATTCTTTTTTAAGTGTATGTAGTACTGGAGTAACTATCCCATTCGGGCATACACTGTTAGACGAGTATTTAGAGAGTAATTTCATATGGTGGTAAGCATTAACTTGTTTAATGCTCAGGTCTTTATAAACTGTAATCAGTTTATTGTCACCGCTTTTCATATTTTCGTCAAATTTGCAAAGAGTAACATTTCGAAGGTCATCAACCCCTGCAGAGCAGGTTAAGGCTCTGCAGGTTAAGGGGTGCCCGCATTGGTGATAATCTAGGTCACTGTTTCTAAATGTTATGGGGGTGGTGCGGGTGTCCGACCAAAGTTGACGTTTCAAAATGTCTCGTAAGGGTCCCATGCCTAGTTAGGGAATTCCTCACGGGTGTATGTCTCACGCCCATTGATTTACGTGTGCCACTGTTTTGTGAATTTATTTGGTTATGCATTATGCACACTTAGGTTTATATTCAATTTTTATTTAATATATAGCCAAGTAACAGACAGTGCATGTATATTTCTGTCTGTCTATACGCACTGTATATAGGTTAACGATTTTACCAGGAAAACAATATCCTGCCGCAAAAACGTTTTCAGCCCGAGGGCCTTCTTCAGTTGCTATAAAATCTTCAACCTATTCCTTTTATAGCGTTTTTAGTTCAATATATTATTTATAATGATTTAAAAATCATTGCCATATTGATTTTATTTTTCGTATCTTTGTAACTCACGTACCAAGGTGGTAGTTTTCTGACTGTATACTCTAATAATGTCACTTTCTTGTGCATATTATTAGCAAGAGAAATATTTAATGTGTCGTTTATACGGAACTAAATCCCGTTTCTAGTACCTATACGTTTTAGATCTGGTTTGGTACCAGATTATATTGTCAATCGTAATCACATCACAATTACGTTATATATGGCTTGACGCTGGGTTAGTACCAGACTATATTAAGTCAGCCGTGTACTCACATTAAGATTATTTTTCTCTTCTATCTAGTTACTGTTTCATTTCCTAAATATAGCCTATACTGAAAAGGCAAGACTGACGCTGGGTTGGTACCAGACTATATTAAGTCAGTCCCTAATCACATTAAAGTTACGCTATATTTTGGCTTGACGCTGGGTTGGTACCAGACTATATTAAGTCAGCCTTTACACCACATTAAAGTAAATTGCCTCTCCTTTATATGTATTATTTGTTTTCCTAAGAATAGCCTATAGTAAATAGGCAAGCTGACGCTGGGTTGGTACCAGACTATATTAAGTCAGCTGTTTAAATGTTTGTCAATATACTGTTTGAAGTGGTAGTGTTATTTTGGAAGTACATATATTACTGTCAGTCGGGGTTAGTACCCGTTTTTCCGGGGTTCGTACCCGTTTATTATAGCTATTCACGGGGTTCGTACCCGATTTTCATTCAACAGAATAGCTTCTAACGGTATCTATTTGTACTTCAAAAATACATGCTTAATCTGGTTTTTACCAAATTGTAACCAATGAATTATTTAATAACTATTGTTTTAGTTATATTTGCCAGAAAACAGAAGAGTACCTAATAATTTAGGAACCAACAGTCAGAATGAAAACATTCGACTGCATTTCGTAACTAAATCAGTCTCGATATTAGTCAGTTTTAAATTGATCTCATCCAATCGATTACATAATGTTTTTCACACCTGGGGAGAAACTCTTTACAAATCCCGCGGTAGGTACTTAATCAGATGTTGCATGGTGTGCCCACCACACGTGTCTAATCGGGACAGCCGACTGACATATTTCTCTATCATAATTACACCATGCCGTTAATATATTCTTTGATCTCTCCAAATTATATAGTTTTAGTCTGAGAGAGTTCTTTTGTATATGGGTATACATAATTTGTTGATAACATGGCATAAATGTATTTGCCCATCGCTATTCAGCAATGTTACTTGTTTTGCATCTTAGCATATGTTTCAACTATTATCCCTCCTATGAAATCTACAGATAAAACAATTCTTTTTTAAGTGTATGTAGTACTGGAGTAACTATCCCATTCGGGCATACACTGTTAGACGAGTATTTAGAGAGTAATTTCATATGGTGGTAAGCATTAACTTGTTTAATGCTCAGGTCTTTATAAACTGTAATCAGTTTATTGTCACCGCTTTTCATATTTTCGTCAAATTTGCAAAGAGTAACATTTCGAAGGTCATCAACCCCTGCAGAGCAGGTTAAGGCTCTGCAGGTTAAGGGGTGCCCGCCTTGGTGATAATCTAGGTCACTGTTTCTAAATGTTATGGGGGTGGTGCGGGTGTCCGACCAAAGTTGACGTTTCAAAATGTCTCGTAAGGGTCCCATGCCTAGTTAGGGAATTCCTCACGGGTGTATGTCTCACGCCCATTGATTTACGTGTGCCACTGTTTTGTGAATTTATTTGGTTATGCATTATGCACACTTAGGTTTATATTCAATTTTTATTTAATATATAGCCAAGTAACAGACAGTGCATGTATATTTCTGTCTGTCTATACGCACTGTATATAGGTTAACGATTTTACCAGGAAAACAATATCCTGCCGCAAAAACGTTTTCAGCCCGAGGGCCTTCTTCAGTTGCTATAAAATCTTCAACCTATTCCTTTTATAGCGTTTTTAGTTCAATATATTATTTATAATGATTTAAAAATCATTGCCATATTGATTTTATTTTTCGTATCTTTGTAACTCACGTACCAAGGTGGTAGTTACATTTGCTGACTGTATACTCTAATAATGTCACTTTCTTGTGCATATTATTAGCAAGAGAAATATTTAATGTGTCGTTTATACGGAACTAAATCCCGTTTCTAGTACCTATACGTTTTAGATCTGGTTTGGTACCAGATTATATTGTCAATCGTAATCACATCACAATTACGTTATATATGGCTTGACGCTGGGTTAGTACCAGACTATATTAAGTCAGCCGTGTACTCACATTAAGATTATTTTTCTCTTCTATCTAGTTACTGTTTCATTTCCTAAATATAGCCTATACTGAAAAGGCAAGACTGACGCTGGGTTGGTACCAGACTATATTAAGTCAGTCCCTAATCACATTAAAGTTACGCTATATTTTGGCTTGACGCTGGGTTGGTACCAGACTATATTAAGTCAGCCTTTACACCACATTAAAGTAAATTGCCTCTCCTTTATATGTATTATTTGTTTTCCTAAGAATAGCCTATAGTAAATAGGCAAGCTGACGCTGGGTTGGTACCAGACTATATTAAGTCAGCTGTTTAAATGTTTGTCAATATACTGTTTGAAGTGGTAGTGTTATTTTGGAAGTACATATATTACTGTCAGTCGGGGTTAGTACCCGTTTTTCCGGGGTTCGTACCCGTTTATTATAGCTATTCACGGGGTTCGTACCCGATTTTCATTCAACAGAATAGCTTCTAACAGTATCTATTTGTACTTCAAAAATGCATGCTTAATCTGGTTTTTACCAAATTGTAACCAATGAATTATTTAATAACTATTGTTTTAGTTATATTTGCCAGAAAACAGAAGAGTACCTAATAATTTAGGAACCAACAGTCAGAATGAAACCATTCGACTGCATTTCGTAACTAAGTCCGTCTCGATATATAGTCAGTTTTAAATTGATCTCATCCAATCGATTACCTAATGTTTTTCACACCTGGGGAGAAACTCTTTACAAATCCCGCGGTAGGTACTTAATCAGATGTTGCATGGTGTGCCCACCACACGTGTCTAATCGGGACAGCCGACTGACATATTTCTCTATCATAATTACACCATGCCGTTAATATATTCTTTGATCTCTCCAAATTATATAGTTTTAGTCTGAGAGAGTTCTTTTGTATATGGGTATACATAATTTGTTGATAACATGGCATAAATGTATTTGTCCATCGCTATTCAGCAATGTTACTTGTTTTGCATCTTAGCATATGTTTCAACTATTATCCCTCCTATGAAATCTACAGATAAAACAATTCTTTTTTAAGTGTATGTAGTACTGGAGTAACTATCCCATTCGGGCATACACTGTTAGACGAGTATTTAGAGAGTAATTTCATATGGTGGTAAGCATTAACTTGTTTAATGCTCAGGTCTTTATAAACTGTAATCAGTTTATTGTCACCGCTTTTCATATTTTCGTCAAATTTGCAAAGAGTAACATTTCGAAGGTCATCAACCCCTGCAGAGCAGGTTAAGGCTCTGCAGGTTAAGGGGTGCCCGCCTTGGTGATAATCTAGGTCACTGTTTCTAAATGTTATGGGGGTGGTGCGGGTGTCCGACCAAAGTTGACGTTTCAAAATGTCTCGTAAGGGTCCCATGCCTAGTTAGGGAATTCCTCACGGGTGTATGTCTCACGCCCATTGATTTACGTGTGCCACTGTTTTGTGAATTTATTTGGTTATGCATTATGCACACTTAGGTTTATATTCAATTTTTATTTAATATATAGCCAAGTAACAGACAGTGCATGTATATTTCTGTCTGTCTATACGCACTGTATATAGGTTAACGATTTTACCAGGAAAACAATATCCTGCCGCAAAAACGTTTTCAGCCCGAGGGCCTTCTTCAGTTGCTATAAAATCTTCAACCTATTCCTTTTATAGCGTTTTTAGTTCAATATATTATTTATAATGATTTAAAAATCATTGCCATATTGATTATATTTTTCGTATCTTTGTAACTCACGTACCAAGGTGGTAGTTACATTTGCTGACTGTATACTCTAATAATGTCACTTTCTTGTGCATATTATTAGCAAGAGAAATATTTAATGTGTCGTTTATACGGAACTAAATCCCGTTTCTAGTACCTATACGTTTTAGATCTGGTTTGGTACCAGATTATATTGTCAATCGTAATCACATCACAATTACGTTATATATGGCTTGACGCTGGGTTAGTACCAGACTATATTAAGTCAGCCGTGTACTCACATTAAGATTATTTTTCTCTTCTATCTAGTTACTGTTTCATTTCCTAAATATAGCCTATACTGAAAAGGCAAGACTGACGCTGGGTTGGTACCAGACTATATTAAGTCAGTCCCTAATCACATTAAAGTTACGCTATATTTTGGCTTGACGCTGGGTTGGTACCAGACTATATTAAGTCAGCCTTTACACCACATTAAAGTAAATTGCCTCTCCTTTATATGTATTATTTGTTTTCCTAAGAATAGCCTATAGTAAATAGGCAAGCTGACGCTGGGTTGGTACCAGACTATATTAAGTCAGCTGTTTAAATGTTTGTCAATATACTGTTTGAAGTGGTAGTGTTATTTTGGAAGTACATATATTACTGTCAGTCGGGGTTAGTACCCGTTTTTCGGGGTTCGTACCCGTTTATTATAGCTATTCACGGGTTCGTACCCGATTTTCATTCAACAGAATAGCTTCTAACAGTATCTATTTGTACTTCAAAAATACATGCTTAATCTGGTTTTTACCAAATTGTAACCAATGATTTTAATAACTATTGTTTTAGTTATATTTGCCAGAAACAGAAGAGTACCTAATAATTTAGGAACCAACAGTCAGAATGAAAACATTCGACTGTGTGTGTGTGTGTGTAGTTCTAAGGATTATAGTCCCTCCGCCAACTAACACGTCGAGGCAACCCTGACGCGATGGGCACAATAGAGTCTGGACTGTTGTTGATGAGTGCGTTGGTTGATCTAGTGCTGCTGCTGTGTTGTCGCTTCTGTTGTATTTATGTAGATGATGTGTCGCAAACGCTCTGTGTAAGTGTGTAGTCTCGCTGTGGCGGTGAAGTGGTCTGGTCAAGGTATCCTACATCCGCTAAGCTACATCCGCTATGTTGGCCGTCTACATCCGCTTATGGTCGGGATCTGGTTTTGGGGCCACACCCATCACAGTATGACCCCTGCGCCGCAGACACCGCCCGACGTCCTGTCACCTCTGGTCTTCTGTCGAATGTAGGCCCGACCTTCGCTTCGATACCCGGGATTATGGTTGCGTCCCTGATATCTAGGCTCCGGCTCCGGCCCGCGGACATCTCGACTTCCAGGATCTGTGGACATCAGATGGTGTCTGCTGTGATGGGACGCAGGAGACATCTTCACTTTTGGTCACATGACACTCGAGTCTACTGGACCCTCCCGTACTTTCGCAGTCCAGTAGTACCGGCATTTTTAGTACCGAACATCTATTTACCCATGTAATATAGTGCTCATCCCGGTAATGTAGTGTAGGGCTGACAAGGCCCTAGACTGAAACACTCATCCCGAGTGTCATGCGTGCCCTCTCCGCGACGTGCACGCTGTGAAGATCAGGAGAAGAAACATTCGACTGCATTTCGTAACTAAGTCCGTCTCGATATATAGTCAGTTTTACATTGATCTCATCCAATCGATTACTAATGTTTTTCACACCTGGGGAGAAACTCTTTACAAATCCCGCGGTAGGTACTTAATCAGATGTTGCATGGTGTGCCCACCACACGTGTCTAATCGGGACAGCCGACTGACATATTTCTCTATCATAATTACACCATGCCGTTAATATATTCTTTGATCTCTCCAAATTATATAGTTTTAGTCTGAGAGAGTTCTTTTGTATATGGGTATACATAATTTGTTGATAACATGGCATAAATGTATTTGTCCATCGCTATTCAGCAATGTTACTTGTTTTGCATCTTAGCATATGTTTCAACTATTATCCCTCCTATGAAATCTACAGATAAAATAATTCTTTTTTAAGTGTATGTAGTACTGGAGTAACTATCCCATTCGGGCATACACTGTTAGACGAGTATTCAGAGAGTAATTTCATATGGTGGTAAGCATTAACTTGTTTAATGCTCAGGTCTTTATAAACTGTAATCAGTTTATTGTCACCGCTTTTCATATTTTCGTCAAATTTGCAAAGAGTAACATTTCGAAGGTCATCAACCCCTGCAGAGCAGGTTAAGGCTCTGCAGGTTAAGGGGTGCCCGCCTTGGTGATAATCTAGGTCACTGTTTCTAAATGTTATGGGGGTGGTGCGGGTGTCCGACCAAAGTTGACGTTTCAAAATGTCTCGTAAGGAAACAGTCGAATGTTTTCATTCTGATTGTTGGTTCCTATTTTATTAGGTAGTGTTCTACTTTTTGGCAAATACAACTAAAACAATAATTATCAAATAATAGTTATTGACCTTATGCGTATTCATTCTGAATAATTCATTGGAAACAATCTGGATTTCACCAGATTAAGCACGTATTTTTTGAAGTACAAATAGATACTGTTAGAAGCTATTCTGTCTATTGAAAATCGGTACAAACCCCGTGAATAGCAATAATAAACGGGTACGAACCCCGGAAAAACGGGTACGAACCCCGACTGACAGTAATATATGTACTTCCAAAATAACACTGCCACTTCAAACATTATATTGATAAACATTTAAACAGCTGACTTAATATAGTCTGGTACCAACCCAGCGTCAGCTTGCCTAGTTAATATAGGCTATTAAATATAAAGGAAAGGCAATTTACTTCAATATGATTTAAAGGCTGACTTAATATAGTCTGGTACCAGCCCAGCGTCAAGCCAAAATATAACGTAACTTTTATGTGATTAACGACTGACTTAATATAGTCTGGTACCAACCCAGCGTCAGTCTTGCCGTCTTAGTATAAGATTCTATTTAGGAAATGAAACATTAACGAGAAAGAAGAGAAAATTAATCTTAATGAATACACGGCTGACTTAATATAGTCTGGTACCAACCCAGCGTCAAGCCATATATAACGTAATTGTGTTGTGATTACGATTGACAATAAAATCTGGTACCAACCCAGATCTCAAACGTATAGAAACGGGATTTAGTTCCGAATAAACGACACATTAAATACTCCTCTTGCTAATAATATGCACAAGAAAGTGACATTTTTAGAGTATACAGTCAGTAAAATGTAACTACCACCTTGGTACGTGAGTTACAAAGACCCGAAAAATCCAATCCATACGGCAATGATTTTTGAATCATTATAAATAATATATTGAACTAAAAACGCTATAAAAAGAATAGGTTGAAGATTTTATAGCAACTGAAGAAGGCCCTCGGGCTGAAAACGTTTTTGCGGCAGGATATTGTTTTCCTGGTAAAATCGTTAACCTATATACAGTGCGTATAAACAGACAGAAATATACTTGCATTGTCTGTTATTTGGCTATATAAATAAAAATTAAATATAAACCTAAGTGTGCATAATGAATAACCAACTAAATTCACAAAACAAGGGCACACGTAAAACACTGGGTGTGAGACATACACCCGTGAGGAATTCCCTAACTAGGCATGGGACCCTTACGAGACATTCTGAAACACCAACCTTGGTCGGACACCCCGCACCCCCCCCCCCCCCCCCCCCCCCCCCCCCCCCCCCCCCCCCCCCCCCCCCCCCCCCCCCCCCCCCCCCCCCCCCCCATAACTTTTACCAAAAAACAACAACTTTATTTAATAGCGTATTTTATTATTAAAACTTCCTCGACCATACTCTCGACCATACTCGAATGAGGCCAAAACAAAAAACTTTATGAAGCATTAAAATTAGCCTCTCGATTTATAAATCCTGTATCATTTTGACTTTAAATCTGTTTGCATATATTTAAATACAATTTTGAGTTTTCAACTTGTTTTCGTTTTTCTACAATAAGTTTGAATATTTTATTGGTGAAATGTATTCAACAGACAGTTAGTAATGTGAAAAACAATTTGCGTTATAGATACAAGTTTTATAATTAATATTAGTGATTGAAGCCCTCTTACTAAACATTGACTCAACCACATTTTGGAGATATATGAAAACGTGAGTCAATGACACTTCCGAGGTAGTGACAAGGATTAAAATATAAAATAAAGGTTGAGTTCAGCTCGTTTTTTTCATAATATTATTAACCCAACGATTTATTTCAAAAATCGGGTAATGCTATTCCAATTATATGTGTTCAAAGTATGTCTAAGTTGCAAACATATTACAAATTATTGTTTAATTTCACGCCTAGGTATGTTATAAGATTGGACTTTGTGTGTGTTTTCTTCGACAGATCGCAATCTTCGGTGCATATTGTTATTTATTTATGAAAGTCAGCTTTGTTTTAGTGGATATGAAAAGCCTTTAATGTAATCCTTATTCGGTACTAAACTGGTTTATCAGAAAACAGAGAACAACGGATGTATTGCCAATTTTCGGCCAAAGGTAGAGTCAATGAGCCTGAGCTAGGGTCGATGACGCGGAGGTTGCGTCGATGCTAGGAGCATTTTTTTCTATTACAAGTCCCGATACAGTATTAAGTGCCAATGTACCATGCGATTGTGATCTCGTCGCCTGGATAAAATTAGTACGATTTATATCAGCCTGCTTTACCTGATTTCCGCATTACAATGTCATTTACGGTTAGGGAAAGTATTGAGCAATAGTATTCTACTTGTTTTGAATAGAATACTAACAGAATGTTTAAACATATATTACAATTAATTATTTAACTGCTAAGAAAAGTATCGATATCTTTAAAACAATATTGTTTGCCGCTACGAATAACTATGGTCATAACATATCTTATCCGACACCAAAAAAATGCTGCCCCCATTGCGATTGCTCGTCCTTGTGATATTCAAATTCTCGATCATCACTACCGTTCGATTGCCAATTGTGTCTATTTAGTAAAAACAATATTGCCCGAACATTGACCTAAATACGCGATTCCTATTATTGTATAATGTATAAAAACTGAACTTGTCGTGCTGTGTACGTAAATCTTATCTTTCTGTCTTCCTTTCAGGTGAAGTAATTAAATAATACTCACATATATTTAACGTGGATTTAATGTCAAGGTAACCGCACATTTTTCTCTGTTTCTTAATATTAATTTAAACATACTTTACCGGACCGACATTCTTACCGGGCGTTGGGATTGGGGGTTGGAGAAGGGGCGGGGGAGGACAGAGGGAATTTGGCGTAGGATAAGACATGATAAAACGATGGTCCATATACGTATTAAATACCTACGAGCAGACATAGCTTACGTTTTGTTATTTTAGTATATTCTACAGTTTCCATGTTACATGTTATTGTATTTAATGCAAACGATGCAAAGAGGAGTGCATAATTAAGTTCCGTAATACGATTACCATCACGGCAGGAGCCGTGGCCAGAGTATGCTTCTCCCAGGCCCTCCTCTGAGCATCGCCAATGGCGCCAATGGCGCCAATGGCGAAAGAAAATAGAAAATGGCCCTAGATTTCAAATTTGGCAAAAGTGTTTGGCGACATCAAAATTGCCGAAAAGCCATAATTGTTTAATTTCTATGCCGTAAACGGCCTGTTACAAATAGACCTCTACACTAATCACCTAGACGAGTGTACATTGACTGTAGAAAAAAAAGATAACCAACCAATTGACACCTACCAAGCGCAAGCACTTAACCTTGAATAAACAAACATAGCTGATAACCTTTACTGTTCGATAATTAACTTAATCCCCTAAATAACGACTGATGACTGTCGTTTCCACCTTGGTGTGTAATCAAGTCTGTCATGCAACACCTTCAAACCATATCTACACCTTGCTGAATAATATTTTAGCCCCATCAGGTTCTAACCAATCAAAATACAAATTAACACCTCATTAATTTACATATTTTTATGATTGACAAGACCCACGTGACATTTGTTTGGTTTTCGTTTTGGTTCACAACAATCATAATTGCGAGATGTCTGCATCTGGATTTCACCAAAAAATGCGAACATTCTACACGAAGCACTGGTTTATTAATAAGTGTTTAGGAGGTTTTATGTGTATTTCATTGCCAAAATATGCTTTTAATGTATATGGTAGTTCATGTTTTCAAAATAAGTTAAAAAAAACCGTAGCGATAAGCGAATGCCATTGGTTTTCGCGGTTCCGGAAATACGAAAAAACAGCAAGTTTTGAACTTGTTACTTACATATAGGCCTACCTATACATCTTAAACAATCAAATGAAAGCCTCTATGTATGATTCCTGCTGTCATTTGTTTCGGTTAGTTTATTTAACCAAAAAAGGGATGTAGGAACATTCCAAATATTGGGAGGTCAGAAACAGTAACTGCATTGCTAGTCTACTTATTATTGCTTATTCTAACATGACCTCCGCATTATTTCATATAGACAAAGAAGAGAGACAGCTGTATGTTATTCTACGATAACACACAGCTGTTCCATTAATTCCCCGCGTATATTTCATCCGTTGGAAGCGCCACGTTACATGACGTCACTTGGTAAATATACGTCACGAAGACAAACTCGACAGTAATTTTAATGAAAATTTAATTACAACAAACTTGCCATGCTCCCAAATCGTGCACCCCCCCGATATAAACCCATCATATGCATCAGTATAAATAACATTTATAAACATCTTGAACAAGATGAGAACGTTTGACGTCATACAGCGCAAGCTATATGACGTAATACATGACTTAATTGTTTGTCACGTGACTACTATTGTATAAAAACGCAGAACTTTGCATACGGGGGCGCCAAATGGAACAGCCTGCAAATTTAGAAGCCTGATTACCTTGACATCCGAGATAATATACACAATAGCGTAAACAATTGGGTAAATGTCGTGTTAGAATCGAAATAATAAATACGTACTGTATTTTATCGGTGAATAGTCGTTCGGATGCGAGTAATTAAATCACTCGTGCTAACGCACTCGTGATTTAATTACTACGCATCCGAACTCCAAACTGTATTTTATTCACCGATAAAACACAGGTACATATTTATTAATTATTAATTACAACTTTGTATAATAATGAAAAAAAATACATCTACTATTATTTATATTTTTTTGCTTTTATTTATTTCATTCTTTAGTGTACCAGATATAAACCAAATCTCTATTTTCAACGGACATTTAAAAAAATAATTAGGGGTGACACCGCTCTCACTCACCAACCTCCGCCACCCCCTGTTCCCGCGCCCATTCCATTTCAACGCAAAAATGCCATCACTCCTTTAAAAAATTCTGGGGAAAGCCCTGACTTTAAACAGCACAGACATTTGCTTGTAACACTTCATGTATGCAATATTATATGTTAAAAAGAAACTATGTGTAACAATATCATTCTAAATGAATAAATCACATAATACTAATTGATCAGTTCCCTATCACATTAGTGTACTATGCTAGTCTTGCAGTAACGCGAGTATGAAAACTTACTTGTTTTCCCATATACTATGCGATATTTAATTTTCGTCATGTTTCGCGCCGCCATTTTCAATCCGTTGGCTGGACAGCAGACGTCAAATGAAGGGCAAAGTTTTAGGCAGACAAAGTGGAAGACCAGTCAATTTCCTACGTTTATTTTTTTCTATTTTTTGTTTTCGGTCTTTATTTTGAATTTTAGGCGTAAGTGAAACGTTTAATTACAGAAATATAACATTATATAAATACTTACTGTAAAAAAAGAGAGTATTTATCGAAATAAAATACAATTGGATCGCATGGGGGAGTCACGCGATCAAAATATCATCACGTGGTCACAAACGCATAAAGTGATGACATCAAACTTCGGGTGATACTATTCCCCGGTAGATTCCCGGTTATTTGTCGGATGAAAAGGGATGGCAAATGTGATTCATGAGTGTGTTGATGTTTCTGATGGTTTAATTATTTATTTATATATTCCATTTTGGAAGAAAGGAATAGTGTAATTAAGTCCTGAATATTGGTTTCAAGTCGTCTACTAATATATAATATAAGGTAAAGGTAAATAGTGTTTAAACGTGAAAGTTTTACAAAATAATGTATGAAAAACAATATTTATTTCTCTCTCATGATTTGGCTTCAAAAGTGGGCCACAATTATTTGAAGGTCACAAAGTTGCCCGACACGCTAGGGGTGTTCGGAGGCATTCCAGTAAAATCTAAAAGTGTTGGTTTTGAATCGTGGTAATAACATTAACTAGGACCGTATATTCTATATTCTTTGCTACTTTGACTAATTGTAGTCAGTTTTTAAGACATGTATGCCTTTATTTCTCCATTTCCTTTTCCTCCTGACAAGCTTTCATGGCAATGCTCGTAATGTTGTAGTAATTTCCGACTAGGCTTCCACTGAAAGCATTCTAGGTAAGAAGTTTTGAACATGTTACGCTTGCTTGCTGTCCTTAATTTTTCTCTGAACACTGTTGTGCTTCCCTTTCATTACAGATGCATTGTCAGATGAATAAGGAATACACTGCTCCCATGATATATCCTTAACCTTTTCCTGCATAATTCTGTCAAGCGTTTCAAATGCAGATGCTGATTCTTCTTTGCTTTTCATGTTTAAATATAGCCTATATTGGTAGACAATTATTTAATCAAAATATTTAGAAAATAGTTGCTCATGTTCTCCGGATGATATTTTACCAATGTGTCTAATCAAAATAATCAAACCCAGAACAAATGTATCCTCATTCTTCAACACTCGTAGAAGCAATTGCACCATTATTATGTGTGTAAATTGTGTTCGTCTCAAGTGAAATTTTAGATTTTAAAAACATTTTGCAGAAATGGGGACCAGCATGATTACTAATTGTGATTGGCATTGAGTTATGTTCTACCACAAATTAATAGCATTACATATTTGGATGTGGGTGACAAGACAGTCGCGAAACTTTCATTTATTATTGACACTAAATATATTTAAATTAATTAATATGATTACATATTTGGAGGTGGAACAGTGGCTAACCTTTACTTTACCTGGTGAATATAAGGACTTTGGGTACTAACTTAAATTCATTTTATGGTGGGGTGCGAAAATGATTCAATATCACTATTACATAACATATTTGGAGGTGGGAGACATTGCAGTCGCTAATTACCTTTTATTTATTATTAATATTAAATATAAAAAAAATAAATACTGCAAGGCGGGTGACATGATAGTCACTAACATTTTCATTAGCAAAACATCCTCCATAGATCAGATGTGAACCAACATATACAATGTCAAAGACAGCCTGGACCTAGACATGATGGCAAGTTACACATGGCAAAGACTTGATTGTCAAGGTAATTGCATTCAGTTTGAATGAGTATGGCTATCACTGTTCAGTTTAATTGAAATTTGAGATCCAGAGACTTGAAATCTGTATTTCTAATAATAACATAACTTCCTGTGTGGGAAATTAAATTAAATTGCGGCCCTCTAAAAGCAGTATAAATAGCATATACTCAAAAAATCATTCTATAAATATTTTGTACCGGAGCCATTATCCATCTACGCATGTGCAAGAAGTTTTAGGGCGTTGCAGTTTTCAGTAAAATTAACAGCTCGATCCAATCAAGAAATAGCATTATCACGCGACATGAGCATGACCCATGTTTTGATTATTGTAGCCAATCACCTTTGTATATTATTGGGCAAATGAGTGCTGTTTTGGTAATGGCGTAGTCGTTTTGATTGCCAGCTGTGTTGTAAATTACAACTGCGCGTGCGTAAAATTGAGTAGATCATGGTATAACTGCCGAATCTGTCATTTATAGCACGGCTGAAATTTATCGGCATTTATAGCACGGTTTAGGCTCAGACCTTCAGGTTTATGAAAATTATATCATAAGCAAGAACAAAGGAAAACCATTAGAGCTATGGTACAAATGTGTCATGTTGCACTAGTGTACTAAATATACAAATGCAGGCCGAATAATATTGTTCTTCATTTTCTGTTCAGTTCAATGTGCATTAAAAAATAAAATATTATGCTAACCCTGCGTCACATTGTTTAGATGTATTTTAAAATAGTTAGCTTCGTCAGTCTTGAGGCTTTGCCTTATTCATATTAGGAAACTCTCATTTAGGTCAGTGGCCGTGTAATATTGTTTTTTAACAAATTTACAAAACTGGCAAAACAACGGTTGTGATGAACGGGAATTTGAATATTACAAGTCGCGTCGTTAGACGAGCAAGCGCACATGGGTCCAGAATTTGTGTTGGTGTCGGATAAGTTATGTTATGACCAGTTAAACTCATAGTTATGCGTAGCGGCAAACAATATTGTTCTTAAATATCGATACTATTTGTAATATGTTTAAACATTATGTTAGTATTCTATTGAAAACAAGTAGAATACTGTTGCTCAATCCTTTCCATAACCGTAAACGACATTGTGTTGCGTAAATCAGGTAAAGCAGGCTGATATAAAACTTATACTAATTGTATCCAGTCGACGAGATCAGTCGCATGGTACCTTGGCAATTAATACTGTATCGGGACTTGTAATTGGAAAAAAATGCTCCTAGCATCGACGCAACCTCCGCGTCGTCGACCCTAGCTCCGGCTCATTGACTCTACCTTTTGCCGAAAATTGGTGATAAATCCATTGTTCTCTGTTTCCTGATAAACCCATTTAGTACCGAGTAATGATTACATGAAACGCTTATCATCTCCACTAAAACAACAGCTGACTTTTATAAATAAATAACAATATTCACCGAAAAATTGCGATCTGTCGAAGAAAACACACACACCTTCCAATCTTATAAAAGACTTAGGCGTGAAATTAAACAATAATTTGTAATATTTTTTGCAACTTAGACATACTTAGAACACATATAATTGGAATAGCATTCCTTATTTTTGAAATAAAACGTTGGATTAATGATATTATGAAAAACAACGAGCTAAACTCACCTTTATTTTGTCATTTTAATCCTTGTCACTACCTCGGAAGTGTCATTGGCTCTCGTTTTCATATTCTCCAAAATGTGCTAGAGTCAATGTTTAGTACCCGTGCAGTAACGCGAGTATGAAAACTTACTCGTTTTTTATGCGATATTTATTTTTCGTCAGGTTTCGCGCCGCCATTTTCAATCCGTAGGCTGGACAGCAGACGTCAAATGTAGGGCAAGATTTTAGGCAGACAAAGTGTAATACCAATCAATTTCGTACGTTTATTATTTCTATTTTTTGTTTCAGGTATATGTTTTGAATTTTAAGCGTAAGTGAAACGTTTAATTACAGAAATATAACATTATATAAATACTTACTGTAAAAACAAGAGAGTATTGGCTTTTCGGCGTTTGTTCGAAATTGTCTGAGTGAAAAGACAGTTTTTGTAATTTTCAAAATACTGTTACACAAGCTTCATATTGAGGAGAGAAGCGGAACTCGTCACGATCCCGCTTTGATCTCGTGATTTACATTTGAGGCTATAGGAGGCCATTGATTTCCTGTTTACCATCGAAACAGAAATAGAAGGGATAGAAGATTGTCGGTAACCGGAGAGAAAGGTTTTCGTGTCATTTGACACGGACAGTGGAACTATTGTATATGTTGCAAGTGTTTGAATTTGTTTGAATAGCGGTAACGATGGCAGCAAGAGGGAAATCGAGGCCTGATTACAGGAAAACTCAGGGGGTACTGCGCAAATAGTAGGAGACGAAGAGGATCATCCTTCGGGATTTGAAGTGATGTTGTTGATAGAAGAAGACGTGAGCAAAAGGGCCGAAGGAGGAGTCGAAGAAGTAGAGGAAGCCTTCCTGTTGAAGGATTTGGAACAGTTGACCGAGGAGGAAAATAAGTTGAAAAAACAGAATAATCTGGAAGAGCTGAGGAAGGCAGTGTCAAAGAAAAAAGGCGAGGTACAGCAACTCAAGGGAAAGACTTTGTTACAAGACACTAAGAAGTCCGAAAAAAGTCCCAAGTTAAAAGCGACCAAGGTCACTAAAAGCATCACATGTGAAGATGACATTAACATTAAAACTTTATGAAAGAATGTGTCATTAAAGAAAGCAGTTAAAAAGAAATTGAAAGCTTTAAGCTTGAATGACAGCAGTACCGATGATAGTGAGAGTAGTGACAGTAGTAGTGATAGTAAATCTGAGTCGAGTAGTGATTCTTAACATTCCTCTGACTCAATAACATTGAGTAAAAAGAAAAAGAAAAAGTCTAGGCATAGTAAAATATCAGGAATTAAAGCGAAAGCTTCAGATGAAGTACTGAGAAGACAGAGATACCCGCAAGCTCATCTAAGATATGAGTTTGTAAGTAAAAAGGTTAATTTCTAAAACCTAGATTTAAATTTGATTGTTGCGGGGGAATTGGAAATAATTTCTGATAGCAAATCAAAAGCAAAAGAACGTAACGGAAGGTTGGAAATCCTGAAAAAGATCATGCATCTCAATACTACATATGAGTTTTCTGCTTTGAAACCTTTTTATGCGACAGTTCTAAGAGAGATTGAATTAAGGAAGAAAACATGGAAAGATGATTTGCAATATCTTGAACTACCTATAATTCATAAACAGCCAAACAAATGCCACGCATTAGTAGTAGTAATAGCTATGACTCTCAAAAATTAAAAAAATATGAGGTTGAAACCAAAAGGCAAGACGAACAATCTGAGGTTGTTAAATTGTGGTTTTGTTCACCATATCCAAGGAACAAATGTGAGCATAAAAGTAGCCATACGATCGTTGTAAAAGGGCGTATGAGATATGCACACCACATTTGTGCAGCCTGTTGGCAGAAAGATTCCAAAAAGTTGGAACATCCGGAAAGCTCTTCCGCATGTCCTTATGCTCAGGTTTGACTTAAAAAAGATATTTTGGAAATAAATAATAAGAATAAAGAACTACTTAATATATTTCTACCAACATTCAGTCAATACGCCATTGAAAACATGGATATCAAAAGTAGTAAAAACATAAATGTGGGAAAAACATGTAGCGTTACAGAGAATTACAGTAATAAAATAAAATTAAAACATAAAGAAAATTCGCAGTCAGATATTGTAGAAACTGCCGAACGATTAACAAGTACTGTTTGTAAACAATCTAGCGCATGTAAGATATGCCATGTGACAAAGATACAAACAACAGCACAGATTGCGTTTACATGAAATTGTCAAAAAATCAAACAAATATAATTTCGAAGGTTGCAGAATACCTGTCAATAAAATATTTAATACTGATTATATGAGGTTAATGTTAAGAGATTATAAGGATATTATTGTTTGTGACTTTTTAGAATATGGTTTCCCAATTGGTTATAAGAAGGGAAGTATGTTAATATTTGAAGAAACATAATTATGGAAATACACAAATTACAAAAGAGCGGAAGAGTATGAGAATGAACTGGATCTTTATTTTGCAAAGGAAAGTTTAAACGATGCAATTCTTTGGCCATTTAGTAAAAACCCATTTACTAGCGTTATAAAGATTTCTTTCGTAAATTCTGTACCAAAAAGGGATACGACAAAACGACGTGTTATTTTAGATATTGTCATCCAAAAACAATGCAGTGAATGATTACATTGATAAAGAAGTATATTTAGAGGATAAGGTAGAATTAGTTTTTCCAAAATTTGATGATTTTGTTGAATTAATTAAGGCAAAAGGTCAAGGATGTTTATTATTTAAGAAAGATTTAAGGAAGGCTTATAGACAAATTAGTATTTGTCCATCTGATTATAATTTAGCAGCATTCATTTGGAAAAAGCATATTTTTTGTGACACTGTATTGTCAATGGGTTTAATGAGTGCAGCTGCAATATGCCAAAGGTTTACTAATGCCATAGCATTTATAATGTTTCAAATGGGTATTGCAATTTTAAATTATTTAGAAGATTTTGTCGGTGCAGAAAATAGAGAGAACGCATTGTTTTCTTATTTGTGTCTGGAAAAAGTATTAGAAAAGTGTGGGATAGAGGAATCTAAGGATAAAGCTTGTCCTCCTTCGGAAATTATGATATTTTTGGGAGTTTTATTTAACTCATTAACAATGACAATCGAAGGAAATGCGAGGCGTGCATTGCCGCTAATGGTGGATATACTCGCTATTAGTTGCGACTTTTGCTTTAGGGGGTCATACTGTTATGTTTTAAATTTAACAAGTTTCCTGTTGATCAATTTCAATGAAATTTTCGACAATGCAACAGAAGATATTGTTTAGTAAATTAGATGAAACACTGTTAGATGCTTGTAAGCACACTTCACTGAGTACTAAATATTTCTTTAAACAATTACAAATTTTGCCAACATACTCTTTTATAAATGTTATAGAAACCTTAAAGGGAGGTAATTTGATGATTTTTGATAATCAAAAGCTGCTACCTACACAATCAGTGTTGTGTTTTTCTGTGATTTTTTTCGAAAGCAATGTATAGAAAATTTGTCTTCGACAAATTGAGGTAATGTTTGTAGATTTTATGTTTTTTTACAAAAATGCATGGTTTAAGAAAACGGGGAGAACTCCCTTTTATGAACTTTTCAAAAAAAATGTTTTGTTTGGACTATTGGTGGCGGTCGCTCTAATTATTTCATATACATCATTTATTATTTCCTGTAAAAAAAATATGTTATTTAAAACTAAAATGTCCAGTTCTAATAATATCGAATATGTATAATTCAGACGATATGACTCTTTTTTATTTTTTATTACTTTTGCCTTTTCGTTTGTCTGTTTCCATGTTTGTTTTTGTGTTTTGTGGTTGACTGTCATCCTTGAATACTGCTTTCCCTGTCCGATATTTTTATTCTTCCTTTCTTATTATTCTCATGGAATTGTATGTGATTTAACCCATAAGCAGACCTTGCTCCAAAGAAATAATTTATCATTGTTGTTATGCCTGACCACAGGTTTTCAGGCTGTGAAATATGGGATTTCGTGTGTTATCCGAATATGCGATACATTAGCCCATTAGCCTTACCCGCCCTTAGCCCCATCCCTCCACACACCCCAACACGCACTCCACTTTCGATGTTTCTCTTCATTATGGGCTGTAACGGATGTAATCAAGATACAGTAGTAATATGAACAAGGCAAAACCTCAAGACGGGCAAAGCTAACTATTAAACGATGTGATGCAGGGTAGCATAATACTTTATTTTTTAATGCACACTGAGCTGAACGAAAAAGAAAGAAAGAACAATTATTCGGCCTGCATTTTGCATATTTAGTACACTAGTGCAACATGACAAATATATTTTCCACACAGGAAGTTATGTAATAAATAAAAATACAGATTACAAGTCTCTGGATCTCAAATTTAAATTAAACTGAACAGTGATAGCCATACTCATTCAAACTGAATGCAATTACCTTAACAATCAAGTGTGTGCCATGTGCAACTTGCCATCATGTGTATCTAGGTCCAGGCTGTCTTTGTTCCAGGATTGTGACATTGTGTATGATGTGTCATATCTGACTTTGTTATGAAGGATGTTTTGCTAATGAAAAGGTTAGTGACTATCATGTCACCCGCCTTGCAATATTAATTTATTTTAAATTTCTTTATATATTTAATATTAATAATAAATAAAAGTTAATTAGCAAATACCTTTTTTTCTGATGAAGAGGATATATTTGATCTGGGTTTGATTATATTGATTAGACACATTGGTAAAATATCATCCGGAGAACATGAGCAACTAGTTTCTAAATGTTTTGATTAAATAATTGTGTACCAATAATATAGGCTATAATTACACATAAAAAGCGAAGAAGAATCAGCATCTGCATTTGAAACGCTTGACAGAGTTATGCAGGATAAGGTTAGGGATATATCATGGGAGCAGTGCATTGCATATTCATCTGACAATGCATCTGTAATAAAAGAGAAGCACAACAGTGTTCACAGAAGAGAACGAATGAACAGCGATTAGACGACACTGACAGCAAAATGTGATACATTTGTGGGTGCTAAAAATGCGTATGAATTTAGGTGCAAACTGTTTAGTGAAAGCCGAAAAGAGTACCTTGACTGCCACCACTCACATTAAAAAAAAAAAAACTGGGCTATGTACCAGACTTTGTGGATTTATATGAGCAGCAGTAACTGTATTTTCCCAAAAAAATACTTTTAGACTGTAAATGCTTGATTCAGAAATGAAAATTGGACTTTACTGCCTACGGCCAACACAGTAAAATCGAAGTGTGTTGTGAGACCTTAAAAGCCATACATGTAAATTACTGAATGACATTTCATCATCACTAGTCAGCATGGTTTATTCCAAAACAGAAAACTATTCGAGTACACATTTAATTTGAGAAGCGTGTTTAAGATACATGTATATATTTTTCCCACTTCCATCGAAGACCCTATCATTTTGCAACGTACTGAATGCTTGGTGGTGGACCCTTTTACAGTTCGCCACTATGCTTTCCTCTTAAATTGTACGATGACCGGACAGGCTGTGGACCCTATGATGTCGCCTACCTAAAGCCCATTGGGACGGTGGCGTTTGATGTTTGTCTATGATCTTTCTTGTCGTGCCCTTTATTTAGGTTTATTCTTGTGTTGCTCTGGCTTCTGCCAAGTCACTGAGTACCTTCATTGTGGCTTTCTAGGCTATTGTCTTTTTGTATTATATTTACACGAGCATATTTGTGTTTTACTTATATTGCCTATTGATGTTGCCTTGTTGGTTAGAGATTAGATCATGGCGGGGATTTCTTTATTTACACTGTCCTGTTTTAATGGATGACAGAAGGGTAAGTGTGAGGTTTGGTGCACCCTAGAACCGGTTTAAACTCCCAGTGGACTTCTTTGTCACTGACCGTTCCAAGGCGGTAGCCCTATTGTCAACCCTTTTGTGTTTATGATGTCGTTTGCATTTATTATTACTTTTGCCTTCTTGTTTGTCTGTTTGTGTGTTTGTTTCTGTGTTTTGTGGTTGACTGTCCTCCTTGAATGCTACTTTCCCTGTCCGATCTTTTTATATTTCTTTGTATATACAACTCCTAAGAAGTTCATGTACGTCATTGATATGATGTCTTCAAAGTCAGTATTATATGTTCCTAACAAAAACATTTACGGACTCATTTTTGTGCTGACTATCGAGAAACGAAAATACTCTTTCACCGAACAAAATTCGAACTTTTCGTCTAAATTACTGTCTCTCTGTATGCAAATAAACACAATCATAGTGGTCAATTAAACTATAGTGAAAAGTCTGTTTATATATTTTCCATGTTTCATTAATACGAGTTAGGTTTGACAATACTGTGTCAATACTTCGGCAGTATACCAAGTGATTAGGTTTATGTTGAGAGTACTCCCATAATGCACTACTTTGATACGAGGAAGTTATTGTACGAAACATGCAAATCTCTGGTAATAACAATCGGTCCCGCCAATCATGTGTAACTTTTTAATTTTGTGATAGATTTATTAATTATCGTTTTCAATGATACTTTGCTTGGAAATAAAGCATTGGACACATAACCATCAAGGACATTCGTTAGTCCGTATTTTTTCAAAATACTACGAATTTCGGGAGAAAACCCACTACTCGAACTACCTAATAAAAAAACTTCTAAGGTGATGTGATGTACAAACTTCGTGAGATCCTCGGTCATGATCACTTTCATACTATCCTTGTTAAACTTGTTAAAAGGTTTATCAAAAGAGGTTATGACCCTATCATTTTGCAACGATCTGAATGCTTGGGGTGGACCAATTTACAGTTCGCCACTATGATTTCCTCTTTAATTGTGCGATGACCTGACAGGCTGTAGACCCTATGATGACGTCTACATAAAGGCGAAAAGGACGGTGACGTTTGATGTTTTATTCATGGCTTTTAAATGTTTTATTAATTTCGTGTTATTCTTTTTACGTTTGCTATATTTCTCGTTTTGACTACATTTGTAAGTACTTTACTGTTTCTTATTATCCCAATAAATAATTTCTTCAACTAAATAAATAATTAAAATTTGCGATATCATTGTATATTAATAAAGATGTCACAATTATTACATTTTTGCTTTAAGAAGATACAAACGCAAAGTCAATGAAAAGGGAAATTTAGAGATTGCCGAGTTTTTGCTTGACAACCGTACCAATTGTGTCATCCAAAGTCAAAGATGTGTATATTAATCTTGTGTTAGGTTTTCTAGAGCGCATGGTTTAGTAACTAATTATACTTTACAAAGTATAAAGGGTGTTCCCGAAGCTACTGAAGATTGTTATGTAAAGGCGTGATAAGGTGTTATGTTTTCGATTTGTGTATAGCATCCTGACATGTATTTTATTATTAATTTTGAAAATGCTCTTCTACCTTCATCTTACTGAAACAGATTTTAATTTTGCCAGTGGATTTACATATATGTAATATGTTGGTTTGACACTTAATATGTCACAGTTACAATTACTTTTAAAATGTATAAATAGCTTCTTGTTAATCTTATTTTATATAATTTTTCACATAATACCATTTGAACGAATTATATGTTTATATGTCCATTTCTTGAATAACATTATCTAACAGTTCCAGTGGCTGAGAGTAAATTCTGATTGTGTTTTGCTTTGAGTCCAGAATGATAAAACATAAGATTCCATGACTGATGACGCCGAAACGTTTGAACTAAATTTATATCATGAAGTGATCAAATATATGACAATAATTCGTGCCACAGTTACACAAAAGAACAACACATACTCCACCCTATTTCCTATTTAACAAAGATTTATGCATACACGTGATCAATCGCTCGTGGGTGAACACCCTTTTGTGCCTTCAAAATAGTTTATTATCATTAAAGATATGATCAGATATGATAGATGCAGTAATAGAAATATGACCTATTTGCCTATGGTCTCTTTCCTTGAATGTTATGCATTTTAATCAAATAAATTAAACAGAAAAACATATATTCGCTCTTCATAAATAGAGCATTTGAGTTTTTGCATGTAGACCTGTTTATTTAAAATATATCAAGGGCAGCATTGTAGGAAAAACAATATTTCTCTAGACAGTAACTATTTTGAATGTGACTGCATGATGCTTTTTGCACCTTAACAATTAGGGATGTGTGTTACTGGTGAGAAGATCAAAGTTTGGTATAGGATGAACGAATATTAGGCGACACTGGTCCATTTTTCTTGCCAACTCAGGAGAAGAAGACCAAACTAGTGCGGTTCCTGTAATCAATAACATTAAAAACTAATCTGGGAAACGTACCAATTTTAGTGCATTTTAGTAGGCGGAAATAATTGTATTTCATATAAGAAATACGTCTAGCCTAGACATTCACTCATTCAAAATTGAAATGTCGGCTTTAGTCATAATTGATTGATTGATTGAATTGAATTTTATAGTCGCACCAACAGCTAAGATCATATGGCGACTTTCCAGCTTCCATTGGTGGAGGAAGACCCTAGGTGCCCCTCCGGGCAATTTTCGTGCACGGGCGGGCACCTGGGTAGAACCACCGACGTTCTGCAAGCCAGCTGGATAGCTTCCTCACATAAATTTAGTCATAATAGCCAAAAGAACAAACACCTATATTAATAACGATTCGATTCCGTATAAAGAAATATAAAAAGATCGGACAGGGAAACACATCTGCGTATAAAATGTTAATTGGCAGCTGCAGCTTTGCGACGATTTCGCAGATGATCTGCACATGCACGTAGCATCAGCCTTAATGTCAAGAGTGCCAGAATATCGATGAGATCATCCCGATCATGGTTGGAGTTGTAGTTCTTTAGTAGTAATTCGCAGTTTAGGGAAACGCCAAACACATCTGCGACTGTTTTGACGGCCTTCTTAAGAGCGATGCTTCGGGACAGGCCTCATCGATTTTGGTTAGCAGGATAAGATTAGGAACGACCGAAATGAGAATATTTAATATAAGTCACACTACTTTAATACGGACAAGGGTCATTTGGAAGATATTACCATCGAGTTTTGAAACGACACTATATATCAACAAGAGCTGTCGGAGAACAGCGCAGCTCGACTATTCGATTTTTTCAGAGAATAATAAGTTATATAACCAGTATATACCGTCAGAATATCGTCCGTGGGGGATGGGGCTGGGGGCGGGCGGGTATAGCAACTCGGGCCGATATATATTATTGTTAGAATCTCATACAAATTATTGTAAAATTTGTGGTAGGGTGTGACATTTTGTTTTTTATTTGTATCAGTTATATCCAAAATTGCTGTCATTTGAAAGAAATTTGTGGTCAAAAGGCAACTCAGGCAGGGAGGAGATGAGAATCTAGCAATATTTTATTGTGGCCTCTTTTCAGTTTTTTTATTGATATTTCATCTGTATATCTGATTTAAGTCTAAATTATTTTATGTATGAAATAATTGAGTTCAAATTATTTTAAATTTAATATCCAAATAATGGAAGGAAGATAAAATGATAAATGGTGGTGATGATGGGTTGGTGGAATGGTTATGGGGTGGGGGTGAGAAACATATTGATAAATTGATAAAACAAAAAACATAGAGTTATGTTAAACAACATTCGGGTGGTAGTGATGATGGGTTGGGTGATGGTTATGAGGTGTTGGGGCGGGGGCGCAACATAGCTATAGGTGTAGAATTGATAAACCAAATCAACACAGAAATAATGTTTCTACATGTAGTAATTTGTGCAAAGTATTTATAATTTGTTGCAAAATCAAAAAAAAAGAAGTATATTTTACATTTTCCTCATGTTTCTACATGCAAGTAGGTGGGTCAGCACCATCCGACTAAAACAGCTTTATCAAAACATACTCAATGTATGGTTTGTGTTTTCATTTTGATAAAACTAAAATCTTTCAAAACAAGTAAGCAAAAGTATAGCTTATTATATTAAGGAACTCAGTACAGAGCTTAGGGCTATAATGTACGTCTGTGGAAAATGACTTGGTGTAGTATGACCTGTGCGTGTTTTGTTTGTTTGTTTTTTTGTTGTTGTTTTTTAGAGGGGATGGGGTGGGGTGTTTGTCAAAAGTTTTATTTAATGATGCATTCGTACTCAGCCATTTGTAATTTCCCAGTATAATGTCGAAAATTATTTATTATTATTTGCAAATATTAAAACAACTACATGTACCACCATGGGTTTGGTAAGTATCAGTATTGCCGTGTATTCCACTGGCAGTGTGATCATATTGTATTATTGTGTGTTTGTCAACGCACTGGAATCATAGCAGGTACATACTACCGTAAGCGCGATTCTCACGTCTACATCTGAAGCATCTTACAACTGACCTTACACATGTGTGAAAATAGTGAGGATTTGACACAACACACAAAATAAATAACTGTTATATTATGTTTCCTTATTTTCGCAATAATTTGTTAGCACAGGTGAAATGATCATCCAGCTAGGAGTAATACTGCAATACCCATGATTCGTAGCTGCTTTCACTGTACTCTACTCGGCCTACACGCACGTAACAATACATTAACAAGTAGAAGGTTCAAAATAACAAAATATAATAACCTGTTCTGTAGCAGCCTTTAAAACTAATATGAAACTGCTTTAATGGCCATTAAATTAAATTGACTACAATCTTGATTGTTATTCTTTATTCTCCTTGTACATTCTGCTACAAAAAAAAGAAATTTATATTTGTTCATGGTTTTTAATGACAAATTAACTGACATTTAATGGTTTTGTCATGCAGTAGTGTCCAGTATGGATTGACCGACAATTATGTAACAACTCGTTGGGTAGTACACAATTGCATTACACACTGTCACTTGGACAATGCAACGAATCAAAATACATGATAAAGGCGACGACTACATGTAGAAGCAATGTGAACAACTAATTCATTATAGAAGCTGCAAGTACAGTTCATAAAATGTCTGAGAGAGTGACAATTGTAAAGCAATGTATTGTTTTTTATTATATTTCCTTTATTTGTATTAATTTAAATATTATGTACTCACTTGTGAAACCTTTAACTCAGTTTTATATATATTATACATATGTATACTATTGATTTGTCTTGAAATATATAATTATTTAAAATGATTACCCGTTGACTTCCAAGATCCAGTTCAATGCTGAAATATACAACAATACGTTGAGACGTGTATATAATCATGCAACCATGCAGCCAATAATTTATTCCCCACATGTATATTCTTTATTCGAAGGAAATGTATTGTTAAGGGTGATGTAGGGAGTATTCGTTTATTTGATCTAGATGTCCAGGTGCGTATTTGTGTTCTATTATGTTATATATTCATGTGTGGTGAACAATGGGACGGCCATATTGACCACATGACGCAAATGTCTAATATTACTCGTTAATTGGAAAACGACCCTTTACTAATTCACATATATTTCGATCAGGTCAACATTTATTTGGACCATGTTTATTCTATGATATTATACATAATGTTAATGTTGGTGCTAGGGTTGCAAAGATACACTACGTTCGTGATACGATACGTATTGCGATACACAATTTCATTAAATAATAAATTACTTTACAAAATCAAGTCTAACTATTAGAATATGAGTAGTACTTACATTAATAATCCTTTAAATAGCCTCAAATAATATCTAAACATAAGAATGGTAATTTTCTACAATTAATTGAGAGTTAATTTTTGTCAATAAGAGCAAATTTGTTCTTATTTTTGTATCGTTCCCGTATCGCGATACAGATCCCACGATACGTGCATTGTGACAGAAAGTATCGCAATATGATCGTATCGCGATTAATCGTTGCATCCCTTGTTGTTGCGAATCCGTTGAAAAGTGTTTAAGTCAGAATCCATTTCATATGTCTATAGCATATTAGATTTGTATTGTGATATACGCATGAGTTCTTCCGCGTAGTATTATTGCTCCACTGTAGGAGCGCAATATTTCTTTGCAGAAGAACGGGTTATATATCCCAATGAAAATCTAATAAAAGTTTTATTGCAAACGCCTTCTAATAAACTAAAACATAAATAATTGGAACAAAAACTTAGGTTTTAACCCTTTATTTTCATCAAAAGCATGTAACAGTATTTAAACAGACAGATGTTCGTAACGTGGGAACTTTACACAAAAAAATCAACATGCAACGAGTTTTTTATCAGGTGTCATACTTAATAGACAAGTGTTATATACTTTAATATCTGTTATACCTATTACACCTGTTTGATTGCACTTCACTATTCGCCTTCGGAATGGAATAACAGTTCTAACTGGACTATTCTCATACACCCTGTCGAAATGAGTGTAACTAATAATGTATGCTTATATACTATTCATAGGGGATTATTTAACTATTTAAGATCATGGAACAAGGTTTTGCATACTATGGAATATAAAGGATAAACTTGGATCTCTCTTTTGGATGTGTTTTGTTGAAAATACTAATCTTTAACTAGAAGCATTTTTCCCAAATAGTGTCACTATTGTCCAAAATAAGTTTTACATATGCATTGTAATAAACTTTTTATTTCATATGTGAGAATGTTCTTGATGTTGCACTTGATTAGGTTTTTCTACTTTAAGGTTATATTCTTTGTCTTCAAGTTCTTTTATACAACATCTCAATATTAACCGAGCAGAAGATCTTGAATTTCCAATTTGTTTCTGAAAAAAGCTCTAATAAATCGTAGTGAATATAACATATATTCTAATACACCCGCAATATATAGCCTAGTTTAAAATATCTCGTTATATTGAACGATATATCTGTAATTTGTGCAACGTTAGGCGAATAAGCATTGAGCATTGCGCATTGCAACGTATGCAACGTTAGGAGAAAGATTTCAGATGTGTGGGTTATTTTCACATTTTAGGGGTATTAGAATAGAAACAGAACATAGTTTACGGTGAATTATCTATAATATATCACGGTTTGTCGTTCAATTGTAAACAATAATTTCACGAGCCGTATTATTGTTTACAATTGATCTCCAAACCGTGCTATATTAAACGATAATTCACAGTAAACGATGTTCTATTTCTTAAAAAAAGGTACATTTCGTGGAATTTGTTTTGAGAAACTGATCCAGTCGTTTCAGAGGAGATGTTAACTGAATCTTTGTAAATATTCCAGGATAATGGAATGTTATGAAGTTAAAATGTCAATAATTAATGACCCAATGGAGAAGTCGCTAAAAACATGTATCATCTTTATGCCTAGCAAAATCAGATTGTATAAGTAGGTTAAATGAACTTACCTCCTTCAATTGTTGAACGTATAAATGCCATTTCTTGTTGAATTATCCAAACTTCAATGAAGAAAGCTTTACTGAATGTTTTTTTGGTGGAACATGTTCCTGAATGATAGGGCGGTAACTATTCTATCAGTTAACTAGTTTTAAGTGTATATGCTATATATACAATTACAATGATATATATACAATTAACATTTGTATACAGATATTGGTGGTACATTCTCAACTACCTTTGTTTTCTTTAATTTCGAATAGGTGTTTCCACTAATCCAGCCTTTTAAGGTTCTGAGTATTGTTTATTCACCTTTAGGATATGTTGTCTGCTTTTTAATATAGTAGTTTGGTAGTTACATGATATTATCAGTTATGTGATATGCAATCTTCATAAACTCTGCTCCCAACGGTGTTATCTCTTGTAACATATGCCTGTTGATGACTGGATACGGACACTAAGAAATACAATTGCATCACCTTTTTCGTAGTAATGAACTCACGTTGCAAATAAACGGCTGGAAAAAACTATTTATATCAATACTATTATAAGATTATATTCGTTTTATAAAGTTTAACATTTGCATAAACTTTGGTATACGTTTCCTGTCGGTTGTCAAATTTCCAAATTAACCATGGGTCATTAAACACTGAAAGGAGATTTATATCTGACATCATTTGCTCAACTTTGCTAAATATTTCCTGTTTATTCTGGTAATCGGGCATGCTGACGACCCACGTTTGACTTGTTACTGATTTGTTACTCACTTTTATGCCCGCTATGGTATTAACCATTGTTATGACGTAACTATTTTGTTGTAACTGTGGATTATTTTTCACTAATCAAAGGTGGTTCCTTTGCTCGCCGTGTACATAGTCTGTGTAAATGACGAACATAGTTATCCGCGGTTGATTCGTGAAAATAATGCACAGTTACAACAATAGAGTGGCGTTATACTTTAACCAGTTGTGGATCCACTACGTGGGAGTGGCGCACTTTTTTTAAAAACTGAGAAAACAACTTCTGAGGTTTTAGATGGCTGGGTTGGGCGCAAAATTACAAAAACCAAGCTGACAATAAAACAAAGGAATTTTTACATGAATGTACAGAACGTCTGATATTGATATGCTGTTAACATGCACGGATTTAGAGCGATCATCCGGCGCGCACCGCCAACATCCTCACCAAATCCGTGCATGTTAACAGCAGAGAAGAGGTAATTCAATTCAAATCACAAACGTCTACTTAAAGCCAATGTTGTGTACGTTTAAGCATTTACTAGATAACACTATTTATTGTACGCTCTACTGTTTTGTAAACTACGACTTGGTAAAAGGAAAACAGCGGAACCAATTGTTGATTTGTGAAAGTAATCAAAGTTAAAATACATAGCCGCTATAATGGTTTACATGAGAATATGTGATTCTCACATATCCGTCGTTCAGGCGGTTTTGGACACCGGCAGTGAATGGTAAATTTGTCATTAGCTACCAGCGTCCAAAACCGCCAAAAATGCGGGGTATATGCCAATCAGTACACAATATTATTTCAGTACATTCATCCGAAAGATTGTATTTTCTCGAGTAATGTATTGTCTGGAGTACATATGATGAAAGGAAGGATCTTACGAGAAACGGACACTTGAATGAGATTCTGCCTTTCGTCATACGAGCGATAATAAAATATGTCGGATCAACTTAAAACTGTTTATTAACTGAAAACACGTTGAACGTTTTAAAACATAGGGTTCAATATAATTATGAATTAATTATTGCACTTTTTAAAACTTATTTGCTTATTGAATATACCTTTTGTTTTATAAGGTAGGAAATTAATTGAGAGTGTGACCTACCTAATGAATTAAAGGCATATTGAGTTTAAAATAGTGTCCAGTGTCACAGTTCGTCATAATATATCGCCAATTCAACTGATGGAGTGGCCTTAATACCCGTATTCGTCAACTGCATATTGCATGGTTATCATTGTCACAGGTATAGCACACATTTGCAAACAGTAATATTTTAAAGAAATACATTTTAAAGGCATACCTGTTTATATAGACGGAATGTTGCCATTATTATTCCCTTAAACCTCCAAATTTACTCAATAGTAATACACAAATAACAACCAAAATTTACAAATAAATATAATTGTTTACTTGTTCGGAGCGCTTGAATGCAAATACTGCTGAAAAATAATAACCTTATAACTTAGACATAATAGTGTTGCGTTGAAATCATTTTTTAACACATATTAATATTTCATATACTTATTTCGATTGCAATAAATTATCATACTTTAACATATATCGATACTTCAATAGAATCATTTCATTTATTTCAGTAAAATAAATCATTTCAGTATGGGCACTCAACGATGAATGACTTAGTAAATCTATAACTAACGAATATCCAATACACACGTACACGGACAATTAATTAAATTGGTCACCACCGTAAAAAAAGCCGTACAATAAAAAATGTACATATCGACAATTTTCCGTAAAAGACACCCACGAGGTGGTCGTTACCTTTTTTTGAAGTATGTTATAGTGTGATCGCATGGTTTAAGGATGTTGGCTGAGCAAGTTTTGACATCTTCAAGTCTAAACATTTTTTTTTAAATCATAGTTTTATTTTACAGCAGAATTGTTTAATTTTTTCCATTTCAGTAGATATGGATATAATGTAGGATTTAAGATGGTAACATACCACCAAATTTTAAGCAAATTATTTTTTTTCATATTTTTTCTGTCATTTTTGATCATTTTTTGCTGTCAACAAAATAAGGGGTATGGGTAGATCTGAGTAGAATTTATCCCTTTGCTATAGAATAAATCGGATTTTTGTTTTTCAGTAGTGGAATACATATATAAAAGTAGATACTGAGCTAATTTTATTTTCGATCTCCATGTCAATATTGTGTGTACAGTATTTTACATTGAAAATGTCAAAATAACTCCAAAATGGGTGTAATTTAAAGATTTTTTAATAAAAAATCATTAGAAGCCTTGTGACCTATATATTTTTTTACTTGTTTTGAAAGAAATGTCATAGGACCTTTACATATACAAGTTTAAAAAAAAGTTGATCATTAGAACATAATTTTTTATCTTGAATTAATTTTTCAGTAAAAACAAAAGTGGGTGGGGTACGGTCCATATATGTTTGTTTTTTAAAGTAAAAAGACGAATGAGGATAACAACTGTTTTTGTATGATTTGAAAGATATGTATATATGCAATCGAAAATTAATTGTTGTTTTTCAATAAACGTAATATTATGATAACAATTGTGAAAATGTTCAATGACTATATTTTTCCTCTTTTTTGTGATATTTTGAAGTTAGAGATATGTGCCTTCTTCAATGACGTCTAGTGGGAAAAAAAGTGTGGTGACCTAGCCTTTTTTTGATAATTTTGAATCTAAATTATACCAAAGAAGCTTTAAATATGAATTTTAAAAAAATCTCATCACTACGTCCTTTCCCAGCCAACCTCCTTAAGTAAGAGAAACCACTCGCGACAGAAGATTCGAGGTTTCTCCATTACATAGCGCTATAACCGTTATTATCGATTATACCGATTGCGTCATTGAAAACATACAAGCTTCAATAGCTATTGTTATGCCCGCAACACCGAATGGTCCCGAAAAGTTTGTGTGCCTATCTCCGCCCACAGTTTTCAACCGATTGCTTCGAAACTTTACATGATGCTTACACATGATGTCAAGATGTGCATATCGTTGTGGCGTCAAAATCGACACAGGAGTACCTGAGTTATGGTCCCTTTTGCCTCAAATTTTACGTCAAAATATTATGTGTGTTTAGCTCCACCAATACTTTTCAACCGATTGCTTCGAAAATTTACAGGACACTTACATATGATGTCCAAATGTGCATATTGTTTCGGCGTCAAAATCGACCCAGTATTACCGCAGTTACGGCCACCTTTGCGTCAATGTTTACGTTTCACACTGATTTGGTTCTGTTGGGGCATCTGTGTCCCATGGATACATGTCTAGTTGTCTTATTTTCAAAAACGTTTTTTTATTTGTGTTCTGTCCGTTTGTAATATGTTCTTGTTGATAAAATAAAACAACTCATTCCCGTTTTCAGTCCATTGTCGAACAAATAGTACTATGTATTCGGTAATTGATGACAACGATAACAAACGTTAATATCATTCGTGATCGATTTACTTGTACACGAAAGCGAACGTAAACATCGGCATACTTGCTTTGAAAAGTTTTAACCAAACACTCTCGTGTCTGTTCTTTATCATCAAAATAAATGTTCACTAAATACATTAACCTTTTTTCTGACAAAATACAATCTAGTTCAATAGTTATTGACTAAATGGTGAACCCAAAACTGCTATGCGATACCGTACATTGTGAATTTCGAATCAATGTTGTTTTCGTACACATTATTCAAACTTCTAGGCATTAAACATTCGTGGGGATTTGATTTGGCGCTTCAGATCAACTACGAAATCCGCGGACTTTAATCCCTACGAATATTAATGATTTTACAATAATTCGATTAACAAGAGTGTCCAATGGACACAAAATACGCCCGTCGAAAGTGGATCATTTGTAACTGTGATAACAGACGGATGGACGGTCAATGCCGCGTCAAAATACACATCCGTTGTTACCACGGCGATTGGTCTGGTTTTCGAACTTGACCGAGTTTCATTAAGATTGAAAAACAAATATTCAAGTTATACATAAATCCGTACAAATCGATGAACCCCGCCCACCATCGTGTAAGCTCAATTTTGGCCACAAACAATACCATGTGTTCTATTGTATAAAATGTTTGTTTGTGGGACAGCATTGTGCCTTATGTAACGGGGTAAATACCGCATGTGATTTGTATTGGTTAACTTGCATGGTCAGATATATGTTTGGTTGACAGAGCGGATATATGCATTGAGCGGACATCATCAAAATTGTCAATTTTCAATAATTAAAGGGTCATAACTCTGTTGTTACTAAGACTATCTAGCTGGTTTCCAAATTCGACCTAGATATTATGCCCAAAAGCATTATTCCAAGGTTTCAAAAAGATTGAACAACAAATACTCAAGTTATTGAGCGGAAATAGTTAAAATTGTCAATTTTCAATAATTAATGGGTCATTACTCGATTGTTACCAAAGCGATTGGACTGATTTTTAAACCTGATTGAGATATTATGCCGATAAACATTATTTCTAAGTTTCATAATGATTGGATAATAGTTGTTTGAGTTTGATTTAGAGAGCGAACATCGTTAAATTGTCAATTTTCAATAATTAAAGGACCATAACTCCAATACCACATATCTACTTACTAAGTAGAGATATATCAGCCTTGGTTCGTTTTCACATTTTAAATCACAGTACAATAAACGGACACTATTGTCCATGCATACCTTAACAGTTTTGTATGGTTTGAGACCATATGGTTTGTATGCTTTTTGCATAGTTTAAACTGTCAATCATTCCGATCTTTGGAGCTCGCTGAGCCCAATATTTACAGAAGAACTGATATAAATTGTCAAATATTGTTGGTTTCTTACTTGAGTTTCGAATAGATAGGTGGTTCCACTACTCCAGCCTTTAACGGTGTTTAGTATTGTTTAATCACCCTTAGGATATCTTGCCTAATTTTTAACGAATTCTTTATTCAAGAAGAATTTTGTTATAGCGAATGGTCTACGCAATCCGTAGACCTGATCTATTCTAGCCTGGGATGAGGAAATAATCTTTCCGACTGTCTTCATTAAAATTTGTTTTAAATATGATAAAAAAATAAAATAGTAATCAGTAAAAAAAAAAAATAATTCAATCGCAGAAAACCTAGATTCCATTGTAAAAACGACGCGGACGGTAACGTTTGAAGTTTGTCTTCAATTGTGTCTTGTCGTGCCTTATGTTGTATTCCCTTGTTGGTCTGGATTCTGCTAATTTATTGCGTACTTGATTTGTGACTTTATATGCTTTCTTTTTTTTATATGTACATACTCACCAACACAATTTACATTTTGTGCTATTATTCCCATAGGGCAGTTTGAGGGCATAGCACAGCTTAAACAGAGCTTTAATTAAACGATGTTTGATGTTTTTAAGCACACTTCAGCGAGTAATAAATATTCCTTTAAAACCTGTAAAAAGTTTCAAATTTTACCAAGCTATACTCTTCTATGGATGCTATGGAAACCTTAAAAGGAGGTAATTTGATGATTTTTGATAATCAAAAGTTGCTATATACACAATCGGTGTTTTGTTTTTCTGTGATTTTTTTAAAAAGCAACTTATAGAGAATATTGCCTTGGACAATTTGAGGTAATGTTTGTAGATTTTATGTGTTTTTATTAAACATGCATGGCTTAAGTAAAATGGAGATAACTCCCTTGTGTACTGAACTTATCAACAAAATCGTTTGTTTGGACTATTGGTAGTGGTCGATGTAATTATTCTATGTACAATCATTTATTAGTTTCTGTTTGCTGTCTACATAATAAGGAAAAGAAAAACGGGTACTTTTTATTTTTGCTGAGTATATATACATGATCATATGTGTGATTTCGAGCAACTTCTTACGGGGTCTATGTGTCTCAACTAAATTCGTAAAACCTTCGCAAAATGTTAATATCGTAACCCTGATCCTCTTTCCAAATAAGTAAATTAAGAACTCTTCTGCGACAAGGACTATCACAACCTGAATTCTATGGTGACGTGAATTACAAACGTCGTAAGATCCTTGGTCATGATCACTTTCATACTATCTTTGTTAAACTTGTTGAAATAATTATCAAAATAGGTTATGACCCTATCATTTTGCAACGCACTGCATGCTTGTTGGTGGATCCATTTACAGTTCATCACTATGCTTTCTTCTTTAATTGTGCGATGACCGGACAGGCTGTTGACCCTATGATGACGTCTTCCTAAAGCCCAAACGGACGGTGACGTTTGATGTTTGTCTGCGATCTTGTCTTGTCGTGCCGTCAATGGTTTGTTCTCTTGTTGCTCTGGCTTCTGTCAAGTCATTGAGTACCTTCTTGTAATATTTATATATACACGAGCATCTTTGTGTTTGACTTATATTGCCTATTAATGCTGCCTTGTTGGTTAGAGCATAGTTCACGGAGGGGATTGTTTTATTTACACTGTCCCGTTTTATTGGGATGACAGTAGGGTAAGTATTAGGTTTGGCGCAGCCTAGAACCTGGTTTAAACCCCCAGCGGCCTTTTTGCCACTGACTGTTCCAATGCAGTAGCCATATTGCCAACCCTTTTGAGTTGGTGATGTCTTATTTGGCCTTTTATTCATCTTTAAAGCTATTCATTGTTTCTCTGTGTGTTTGTGGTTGACTGTCGTCCTTGAATGCTACTTTTCTTGTTCGACTTTTATATCTAATTTTACTTATATCACCTATTAATGTTGCCTAGTTTGTTAGAGGATATAGCATGGCGGGGATTTATTTATCTACACTTCATCGTTTTATTGGGATGCACTAGGATAATAACAATATATAGCAAATATGTTCAAACTCTTTTGATATTAAACATGTTAAATGATGAATGAATAATATACAGAACTATCAATGGCCCCTTTACTCTTGTCATTAACGAGAGTATTTTGTTTTGGTTTGAATCGTAAAGTATAAGTATGTTATAATGCGAAACGCACTTTCAGACATGAATAATCCGTTTTAAACCAAAGCTTGATTTACATCCAACTACAGACTCATCCTGTCAGGTCTCCTTACCAGATATAATCAGGTCGAATATAATAACTATGTAAATGCTTCCGTATACATTCTCACAAGCATTCTTAAATACATCCAGTTCGTTGCAGTTCACCAATGTGAAATGACAAACAGTAATAATTTAATGGCACACGTTCATGCAAAATGCAAACAGTTCAAGTGACATATACTATAAATAGTAAAATTATAAATCAGTATTTTCGTATTCATGTATTAATGTTTGCGTACATAGTTGTGACAAAGCACGTTTTGGGGGATGAATCGCGTTGAAATCTTCATGCGAAGCACACGGAGAATATTAAATCCTCTTTTTGAATGTTTAAATAACTTCGTTTCGCTTATGAACATGACAAATACAATTGAACTAATTTATAGGAAAACAATGTGATCTAGATTATGTTCCAATTGTTGGCAATATTTATTTCTGTAATATATACCGTAAACCATTTAGTATATTGCATGTGTGTTGTCTGTAACGTGTAGTAAAAAAATAACTGCTTATGATAACAAATAAATAATAATACCACAAAAGACAGACTTTGCGGCTTTAAAGTAGAGTACCAATTAAGCCGGTGCTAGGGTGTGTGAGAGGTGTTTCTCTTTAGATTACATCGCATGAACAGATTCAATAAAACCGCGTTAGCTACTTTTCTCTCATACTTCCCAGGAATCCCCCTTACAGTATTTATTGACATTCACACTAGATTTTGTTTACTGCTGTAAAACAAATGTCGCACCGACTACATATTACTTCAATGTGTGTTTAAAGGAAAATACACCCAATTATAAATTATAGCTAACCGGAAACGGGGAATAAAATGGGACATACAAACATTTCTGCACTGAATCTCTGTTGAAATGACGTCATCAAGAAAGGGAAAAATCAGAGGTACTGTTAAATAAATAATTTATTGGGCTAAAACTATTCTCCATCATGTGTTTCATTTATTTAACTGCATTTGAAGAAAAATAATTTAATACTCATTCTGCCCGTTCTCACATTTTGAAGATTTTGACGTAAGATCTGTCAAATGCTGCGGAGTAGTATGTGTTTTGTGAGGAATTCAAAAGTCCTTGGTTCAATCTCATTGGCAGTGGATGCAGTTTATGTGAATTCATTGCATACATTGTTTTATTTGTGACAATCCTATACTTGCAGCCTATGGGAATTGAATTGGGTGCAACTTCCCTATAAGCAAACAATTTCAAAGGGCCATAACTCAATTCAATTTTCATCAAACCGGTATGCGACGACAATATGCGCATCCTCATTTGATCTTGATGGTCTCCAGCAAGTTTCGCGAAATTTCGACAAGAGGTAAGAGAGAAGTAGCGCGGACAAGAATTTTCTTTAAACATTTTCAAAGAGCAATAAATCCAGGAAAAATCATCAAACCGGAACGCGACTACAATATGCACATCTCGATGTTGATTTTTCCCAGCAAGTTTCCCGAAAATGCAACTAAGGGTTATTGAGAAATAGCGCAGACAAAAGTCTGACAGACGAGCGGATGGACGGACACTATTACCATATCCCCTCTCCTTCGGCGGGGATATAAAAAACATGCACATAAATTATGTCAAACAAGTTGTTTTATTATTTTATTTTCGATTCATACATATTGGATTTAATAACTTATCACTAATAATTGTATGCATTTTTTAAAAACTGCAAACAGTTTATTATGAACATTTACTTTCAATTTTTTTTTTCTACTTAAGATCCTAAAAAATACCAAAATTAAAAAAAGTTTAAAAAAATGCCGATATACCCCGGTGTTGAATAGTCGGGAGCTGTATTTCCGATTGTCCTAGTTTGAGTATGTTTACCATATAAACTGGTGGACAGATTTGTTTCATTTCCATTTGCATAAATGCTTATTACTAGTGTTTGGCAATTGATTGAGAGTTACAATTGGTCATCAGAAACAATCGTTTGCATGTAACCGTTCAATTATGTTGAATAAGTTACTCGAAATGAAGTGTAATACATGTATGTGCATGTTAACCCTTATGTCTGGCCTTGAGCATTGGAATAATGTCCCCCAACCCGGTCAGTCCCCTTTCTATGAATAAGCTACCATTCTGGTGATTTTGCTAGTCCAAATATGATAACCTGTATCTAAGGGCTCATAGAAGGATTACACAGAAGAACTAATTATCACCCAATGGGCAATTCCAGCAGGCATGCTGAAGTTAATGCTTACAAATGCTTGTGGTCATGATCTCATATTTCATCTCATATTTCAGATTCATCCACAATAATTATATAATGGGATTGTTGGCCAATAAACCCTTACCACAGCAGTATCAATACAAATGGCTAAAAGGTGAAATAGGGGTTGACAGGAAAGTCGGCAGGGAGATGTATTTTTCTAAACTACACCAAAGTCATTTCTCTAGACCTGATAATATTTAATTTAAAAAAGGGTGGTGGAGGTGGGGGAGACCCCGTTTGTTCATATTACTTGGGGAGTGGGGTGGTATACAGTATATGCCACAGATACTGTTTTTAAATTTATGCAGGGAATTTTTATCAAGCACAATGCCTTATACTCCGAGCTACCGATGCAACTGTGTTATGGAGAATGATTATTATGCATGCTCAACTTAGCTGTATGAGTTTCAAGAACATTTTAATTACCTGACTCTATTTCGATGCGATTTCAATGAATGCGTAATACATATAAATAAACGTTTGAAAAGTAATGAAACTCAACAGCATGTGATACAAAATGAATGACAGCGCGTGTATGAGTGTGTGCAAGCGGGTGGGAGTGGAAGTGGGGTGGGAGGGGTGGGTACGACGTGGCGTGGTTGGTCGAGGAAGGCTACTTATCCGTTTCGTTTTAAAAGAACCTTCACATGGTCTAATCTTCTTTGTTTTTCATTCCATTTTGATAATTATTCACCTGTTTCTACACGTTTTTTAAACAGCCTGATTGAATTTGCGTCTACATTCCCTTTAAACATGACTGGTCGTTAACAATAAGCGTATACGTTTTTTGTTGTATTTGACACTTTTCATGTTGATATGTGTATTAAAGTAACGTACATGTGACATGCTTGTTTTCTTTCATAAATTTAATGAAAGGTGTCGTCTAATTTGAGATAAATAATTCCGTTTATAATATAATAAAAACCCGTTGCATTTAGTTTACAGTGTTCACCATAAACATTTTATGTAAATATACTTATGGCGACTAAACTGCGCGGGTAGTCAGTTGGACTTTCGGCTAATTGGTTTGTTGTATAGCAATTAATATGTACACCATTCAGTTATTATACATCACTCAATTTGTTCTTGGTCAATATCATAGTACATTATGCATGTCCATTTGGCGTGTGACTTCAGTGATCAACAAAATGAAAGCATGAACAACTGACATTGATCCTTGGTTATGAATATAAATCATTTCTAGAGCAAAGTATGGTCTGAGTTTATCGTTCATTTGCTCAGTTTATTGTTCAATAACGGGAGAGCAGACCTTCATGAAATTAAACATTTTAAGTTATAATATTATGTTGTTCATTATGCTTCTTTTTTTTTTCTTTTGGTTTTAATTAAAAAATATATACATGTATGTTTATGCTTCTCATGTAAATATTCATTATTAGCTATATGTTTGAATGCTTCTACCTTTTTGTTTGTTCGTTTGTTTATTTCTATGTGTTTAATCGGAATATATTTATCTAAGATTTATCTGAATTCAAAATCCCATTTTTGAAGTGTATAAATTCATCAAAAATAACATTATGTATATAAAACTACAAAACGTTGTGGTTATAAATGTAATAACACTTTATAAAATGCATGTAATAACACTTTATTTATGCAGTTAGTAAACAATAAACAGTATTTAACGCATTGAAATGTGCGTTTACTTTGCAAAGCTACATATTGGATTCGCGGGATAATTTTTCATAATATGTCGATTCGTTAAAATTGTTTGGTGTATTTGTCTTTATTATATGTATCGCTATACGCATGCTGTGTAAGCACAATAAAAGTCGTATATATAAACTATGTGTTGACTATTTAGGCATTACTTTTGATTTGCATTAAAGTGAATTGATTCGAAGAACCGAATCGTGATCAATATAATAAGGTGTAATTGTTTAACCACTTATAATTAAGGCGTATAGTCAACTCAAGTAGTAATCCTCCGCGTGTCAGTTATTTCGATTACACAATTAACACTTAGTACACTCACACACACACACACACGCACACGCAGTAATCGTGTTATTCATTTCATGCGCGGCGGCTGTTTATTCAATCCACTTAAAGCAAGGTACCGAGTGTTAATCCTATTAACGCAAAAACATGTATCATATAGATATGTAACACATTATTTATACAACACCATGTATAGCTTAACAAAGTATCTCCATTAAATAAAATAGTATGTTACGAAATAATTATATAGATTATCTCTTTAGCGCATCGGAATGTTTTATTGGTTAAATGATCTGCATTCTCATTCGTCAAACGGAAACAACGGAAACCCGTTTTACAGTTTCAGCATTTTGCATTCTGACTGTCCAAACTAAATATCAGCATTCTGATTGGCTAAACCTAAAAAAGCAAAAACTCGAAATGAGACAAACCAGTTTTCAGCAGAAAAAAACACGTTTGGAAACGTTTCTCTTCAATGTTGATTGGTTGATCGACAGAACCAGTTCAAAGCGTTTCTTAAATGCCGCGTTTCCAGTTCGTTTAGCAATCGTTTCAAACTAGTTTGTGCTCGGTAATACAATGGTTCTATAGCTGTGCGTATCGTTATACATTTTGATTACTGTTTGCCAAAGCTGAAGAGATATACATAAGCTGTGCAACATGCGAATAGTTTACTTCCATTTTCTTTGCAATATGCCAAGTATTCTATGAACAAAAACGATGTCATAATGCACCCCATATTTTTTGAAAACCAATAATTTTATAGGTTGTTTATTTATTTCAGTTTTCGATTGTTTTAGCAGAACACTTACATAAACATGATATAGCTTCAGGACAGATGAAGACCGGGTTATAGCGCCACCCACCCTCCTTAAACAGAGTTATAATTCGACCCTTTTTATATCTGAAGGAACATGCACATGCTTATACTTATACAGCAAGTTAAATAACTTAGTTAATATATGTCTTAATCACCACAATGAATTATATTTTCCATATATACTCGATCCAAACCACACATTTTACCTAATTTTAATTAGCCTATTTAATCGACCCCTCTATATGTTGTATTCCATCAACATTAATTACAGGCATTTACGATTCCTTCAAATGGGTAACTTCAAACATAATTCGGTCATGCATTGTTTTATCATATTTTAGTTTGTCAGTATCGGAGTAAAGGTCAGAGAAATGATTGCCCCAAGTGTTTACTATTTCCCTAGGGTCACGCAAGATACGACCACCAAACTGAATTTCGCCAACAGCGTTATTGTTTTGGTTGCTTATTTTTGAATTTTAAAGTACTCAAAATACAACGCTGTCAACATATGCTGAACGATCTCGTCATGCATCTCGCGCAAATAGTTTTCGGCATCTTTACAGTGATGAAATCGGACAGATTTCGTCATTTTAGTTTAAATATGGTTCAAATATATGCTCTATGCTTTCCTTCAGGTAACCTTATATAATGCTTAGAGAGGATAACTGCGTGTAAAGCTTTACGAGATTCGCCCCAATATGTTTTAATTACGGTCTGTATTTGGCGCGTGGAAGCTTTTCATCATTAGTTTCATTTTATTCTAGTTATGTTGTTCTTTATAAAGTTTGTAATAAACGTCAAGTTTCATCTATAAGCACTTATGAATTCTCTACACTATATAAAACTTTACCACGTCTCCTTATCAAAGACAAGATTATTGCTCTAATTTAAAAATCATTTGCTAGGGAAAATACTACATGTTTGGCCTATAATAATATTAAAGCGTTTTTTGCTAACGGCAGTTTAGACAATTACACTATGTGGACTTGCCAAGAAGTTTGTGAAGCACTCATCTTCCTATTAGATAATATTTTCGTCAGGCATGGAACGAGCGTTTATAGGCAAAGTGTTGGTATCCCTATGGGTACGAATTGTGCAACACTTGTCGCAGATTTGTTTTTATATTGCTATGAACGAGATTTCATATTGTGTCTTTCACCAGATACGCAGGCAGATGTTATTGAAGCCTTTAATGACACCTTTAGGTATCTGGATGACATATTGAACATTGCCAACCCTTTCTTTTCTACTATGGTAATAATATATACCATAAAGAAAAACAACTGAACAAAGCTAATATTTCTGATACTAACGAATTGTGCAACACTTGTCGCAGATTTGTTTTTATATTGCTATGAACGAGATTTCATATTGTGTCTTTCACCAGATACGCAGGCAGATGTTATTGAAGCCTTTAATGACACCTTTAGGTATCTGGATGACATATTGAACATTGCCAACCCTTTCTTTTCTACTATGGTAATAATATATACCATAAAGAAAAACAACTGAACAAAGCTAATATTTCTGATACTAACACTTCTTTTCTCGATTTACATCTCTCCATTGCAAATGTTGAAATAATTAGCAAAATATATGACAAGAGAGATGGTTTTAATTTTGATATTTTTAAATATCCCAATTTAGATGGGGATGTTTTTCCCGAGCAACGTCTTATGGGGTCTATGTGTCTCAACTTATTTGTTTTTCTAGAGCTTGTACTCGTGTTGAGGACTTTGATTTTCGTAATCTTTGTATAACTAGAAAGCTACTCCATCAGGGCTACCGTTACCTTCAACTTCGTAAAACCTTTGCAATATTTTATTATTGTAACCCTGATCTTCTTTTCAAATATAAAAGTAATTTAAGAACTCTTCTGCGACAAGGACTATCACAACCTGACTTCTATGGTGACGTGATTTAAAAATTTCGTAAGATCCTTGGTCATGATCACTTGTATAAATATTGTATATCGATATTGTATATATTAATGCATTGATGTAGCCATGTTACATAACTGTGAAAATAAAATATAAACTGTAAAAATAAAATATTTACTATGTACATGTCTTCGGTGCCTAAAATATCTCATTGTATAATATTAATAGTACATAGTTTTTCAAATGATATTATAATTTCCGATTGTATAACTGCGACAAACTAAACATAAGATAGACAAATTACGATATAATTGACAGAGACAGAGTTTATTTCCATCGTGAAGTATTGGAAATTTAGATGGAGATAGAACGTAGTTTCAGAGGTTGGTTATGCGAGACATTGAAACAATTAATAAATGTAAATTGGCCATTGACCCTTGTATTATAAAGATCATACTATCTTTGTTAAACTTGTTAAAAGGTTTATCAAAAGAGGTTATGACACTATCATTTACAACGCACTGCATGCTTGGTGATGGACCCATTTACAGTTCGTCACTATGCTTTCCTCTTTAATTGTGCGATGACCGGACAGTCTGTGGACCCTATGGTGACGTTTACCTACAGCCCAAAAAAGGACGGTGACGTTTGATGTTTGTCTGCAATCTTGTCTTGCTGTGCCCTCAATGGTTTATTCTCATGTTGCTCTGGCTTCAGCCAAGACATTGAGTACCTTCTTTTTGTATTTATATATACACGAGCATCTTTGTGTTTTACTTATATTGCCTATTAATGCTGCCTTGTTGGTTAGAGAATGGTTCATGGCGGGGATTTCTTTATGTACACTCTCCCGTTAGAGGGTTGACAGTTGGATAAGTGTGAAGTTTGGTGCACGCTAGAACCTGGTTTAAACCCAACCTGCCTTTTTTGCCAATGACCCATCCGAGGCGGTAGCCCTATTTCCAACCCTTTTTGTGTTTGTGATGTTTTATTCGGCCTTTTATTCATCTTCAAAGTTGTTCTTTGTTTCCGTGTGTTTTTGTGGTTGACGTTCGTCCTTGAATGCTACTTTTCCTGTTCGATATGTATATATATATTTACAATCTTTCTTGTGTTGACTACATTTGTAAATACTGAACAGTTTTTTATTAGCCCAATAAATACTTTCTTTAACTAAATAAATGATTACAATTTGCGCTTTAATTGTATATTAATTAAGATGTTATAGTTATTACATTTTTGTTTTAAGATGATAAAGAAGTGTATTAATGTGGAAATATGGAAATCGCAAAATTCTTGATTTTAACAACCGTATCAGTTTTGTCACCTAAATTCAAAGATTTAAATATTAGTCTTGTGTTTCGTTTTCTATATCGTTTTTCTTAGTAACTAGTTTTGCCTTACACAGTTTAAATGGTGTTCCCGAAGCTTCTGAAGAGTTTTGTGTAAACGCACGATAAGGTTTTATTGTTTTCTAATTGTGTATATCATCCTGACATAAAGTGCATTATTCATTTTGAAAACGTTTTGCTACCTGTTTATTTGTTGCAGTAGTATTTTCTGCATATAATATAGATCTTTTTTATTTAAAAATAATTGAATTATGAAAAAAATAGATATCCTTTATTCGTTCAACGTTTTTTCTGACCTAATTATTAGCAGTATTGTAAAATATTTAATTTGATAAAATGATATCAATTTTTTTCATTGGAGGTATATATGTGTAATTTGTTTTGTTTGGCACTTAATATGTCAGAGCTAAAATTACTTTTAAAAATATACAAATATGTCCTTGTTAATTTTGTTTTATATAAGTATACACATGACCGTTTAAATGAATTACAGTTTTATTTGTCAACTGATGCATTTTTTCCAGTGGCCAAGAATATTGATTGTCTTTTACCTTGGAGCCAGAATGATAAAACATTAGATTTCATGACTAATGGCCGATGACGCCGACTCATTAATTACGTTATGAACTAAAACTATGTCATGAAGTGATCAAATAAATGACAATTATTCGTGCCTAAATAGGTCCCGACGTGGATATTGCTAAAGAACTAACATCAGCAAATATTCGAGTAGTGCTAAGAAGTGAGTGTGCAATGTCTTAAACGTAGATTAACATTATAAGGGGACAAAGTACAGTGACTTGAGGAACACCAGCATTGATGGTATTAACATCCGAAAAGGACGATCCGACAAAACCTTTCTGACTACGGTCTTGTAAATAGCTAGATAACCAATTAAGTTTCCTGATATAACACACTGTCTCTGAAATTTAAAAAAAGTCCTCGATTCCGAACGCTGTGAAATGCTTTAGAAATATCACAAAATATCGTGCAATTTAATTTATTTTCGTCAAAGGCTTTATAAATCTGTTTGTATATAACAATCAATTGGAATACCGTGGAATGTCCAGGTAAAAGTTATAATATATATCGCGAAATTGATTTATAATTCGAGGAAATATCCTTTTCACCATTTTTAAATAAGGGCATAACGTCTGCTAATTTTCAAGAACTGGGTACACATTTTGTTGTATATATCGGTTAATTGCTTTATTTATAACTAAGTTTGACAAATCATCTGATATATCGTTTTCAGTTATAGAAATATCATGAATGGTGGAACTATTTGACTTAAGTTCAAAATTAAGTAATGTCGCCTGTGAGACATCAAGTGACGATATTGATGCAAAGTTATCATTTAATGTGTTTGCCTTATCTAAGTCAGAAACTGATTATGTACTGTCATATTTGTTTGAGGGTGGTATTGCGACACAGCTTTTTGAATTAACATTAATTAACAATTTAATAGTTCTCAAATATACTGAAAGGGAAAAAAACGCACCACGGGAATTTCCGATATATAATGTATATACTGCACACTTAATTCCATATATATTCCAAGGAAATCCCAAGATGTTTTTTTAAAAAAGAAAGTTGCAGTTAGTTAGAGAAAGGACACAACTGTGATGTTGTAGACGTTTTAATCACAGTACAGGTTGTAACAAGAAATTCATAAATGTTGAAGTTCCTCTTTGAAGAATTGAGCCAGTAAAGAGTTTGCAACATTTTGCATCCTAAGTTTGCGCCAAACGCGTATTCTGTCAATAATGAAACTTTGCAGGAATACTATTTGCTGTGTTACGTGTTGTTTTAGTCTTTTCTCCGAAAGGAAAGATCTTACGTAGCCATGTACCATTCGACTAACAGCAGCATATTGTATATACAATATATAGCGGAAATTCACGTTGTGCGTTTCTTTTTCTTTTCAGTATAGTTTCTTGGATTGTTCGGTCTCATATCAGTCATAGTAAACAGAATGTTGTTTAACATGATTCGTTGACAACTATTTACGTTATTCACTTTGTTTCGATATTTTTTAAGTATTTTCCAGTTCGATATTTTTCCAGTACTAAGAGCAATATATTTCTGTCTATCATGTTTACGAGAAGTTCGTCCATTTTCAGAATTATACCACGGCCTATCATTTGGACAGATCGTCACTAGGTTAGTTCGAAAACATTCCGTTGCGATATTAATCATTTTAGATATAAACGAGTTGGTAGCATCATCAATTGAACCAGCTTGTAAGAAATACCAGTAAGTAGATCTGATCGTGTTATTGAATTTATTGAAATCAGCACGTTTGTAATTTCAGATATTAATCAATCTAGATATAAACGAGTTGGTAGCATCATCAATTGTATCAGCTTGTAAGAAAGACCAATAAGTAGATCTGATCGCGTTATTGAATTTATCGAAATCAGCTCGTTCGTAATTCCAGATTTTTCTCTTAAAAATGTCAACTGGGGTATTTTGTTGAAGATCGCTATTAATAAATGCAAATGTACAGAAATGATCGTTGATGTAATTTTGAATATCAAAAATGCCAAATTTATGACAGGTTATGTTGTTTGCAACAGCTATTGGATCAATTAACGTAATATAATTACTAGTGACACGTGTTGGTTAAGTGATAACATTTGTCAAATTGTTGAAAGAAAGTAAATCCCGATATTTAAGATGTGTAGGATCCTACTGAGTTTAGTTAATTATTTATTATTAATTATTAAGTCTATCCCACAATTCTACACTATAATGATAGTGTCTATAAATAGTTTATACTAAAAATGACTGATTTCTGTCTCTTATTTCTACCCACAATGACTCTGTGAGTATCTTTTCTAATTCAAAATTCCCAGTTGGCCTCAAAAAGACGATACGTATACTAAAAGGCCACCAAAATGGGACGAGTTGTCCTTTCTGTAGACATGATTAAACCCATCCAACTGTAAAAGGTCATTATTGACATCCATCGCATGATGAATTTCTGTAAAACACACAATATCGAAATCAAGAAAGTTGTCTTTTATGAACTCGAGTTTGTTTCTGATAACTGCGTATATTCTGATGTAGAATTCAGAAGCATTGAACTTCGTCAGGGCCAGGATTAGGTTCTTCATCCCCCGCCAATATAAGCAATGTACGCATAAGTATCAAATAATTAAGGCCCTTATATGATTTCACTGTCGATTATAGTGTAATCCTACGGTCACATGCCATAAACATTGTTCAATACCCATAATGACAATCAATGCACATCAAAAACAATGGACTGTGACCGAAGGACCAAACAGCGAAACATCAAAAAGCTGAAAAAGAACAATGGGTGGACGCAGCGATACAACGAAACAACACGGAGACCCGAGGGTCATATCAATACAACGCAACAAGTGATAACATGATTTTGAAAAATGGTTAAAAACAAAAAAAACTAAAAAAACACAGAAAACAAGCGAAAACACAAAATCTCACACAAAATCAGCTGCGGGATAGTCTTGTTAAATTTCAACATTCACAAGAGTATTTATAAGTGTTTGATACATAGAGGAATTTACATGGGTACTCATTCATTATTGAATTTAGTAAACGAGTTGGCAAAATGATATAATGCGAGGCTGTTGCCGAGCATTATATCATTTTTGCTAACGAGTTTAATAAATTAAATAATCAATGAGAACGAATGTTAGATTATATTTATTACATAAGTTATAACGCCACATTAAGTCAGAAATCGTACATTTGACATCATTAACGTTATGTTATACCACTAGTGAAATATTGAACATATTGAATGGTATTATTACACTTCCACACCGCATGTTATGTGATAAAGGATTATAAATAGACAGATATAGCTTAACGTAAATCAATTTCAAACCAACAATTAGTTCAATGTTCAACTATTAAACAAGGAATAACATTACTTGTTTTATAAAACAAAAATGAACACCAACCACATGATCATCATTGTTGGCTAAATATGTATCAGTACTCATGAAGTCATGATTAAGGGATAATAACAATCCTCTTACTTTTCTGGTTAAACCATAACAAATGTAATACTTTGGGTTAGAGAAAGGACTGATGGATTGATTAATAAATTAACCGACCAAATGACTAATTCATGAATGATTCAATCACTAGCAAAAAAAAATCAAACATAAACGATTCAATTTACAAACAAGATCTACACACAATAACTTATAAATACGATTGTTTACAACACAATCCACACACGAGAACTAAAACTCCTATCTTACCAGTAATCGTATTTACAAACAATTAATAGCAAAAATGTTTTACCACAATATAATAAGTAACCACAAGAAGTATAATCATTTGTCACATACTTCCTTATAAATACGTTGTTTTTAAACATACGATATTACATAGAACTAGCTAGTCATATCAATAAGGATTTATATGCCAGGTAATGAAACTTTATCATACCAGTACCAGTTTTCCCACGTTTTAGTGAGCGAAAATGAAAATGTTTTAACAATAGATACTTTTAGCCTGGAAAGGTCTCAATTAAAATTGAAATGTGGACTTTATTGATAACCATCAATATATTAAATTCCGTTTAAAACCCATCTGCAGTGTGGCGACAATTGCGCAGATTATCTGCACATGCACGTAGCATCTGCCTTAACGCCAGAAGTGCCAGAATATCGATGTCATCATCCAGATCGTACTCGGAATCGTAGTTCTTTATTAGTACTACACAGTTTTCGTGAACGTCAAACATGCCAGCGACTCGTACGATGGACTCCTGAAGAGCGATACTATTGTAAGCATTCGAAAGATCTTCCTTGACTTCGGGACAGAATATATCGATTTGGGTTAACAGGATTATAATAGGAACGTCTGAAATGAGAATAGTAAACCATATAACACTGGGACATACTACTATGGCATTTTAAAGGTATTACCATCGTCCACATTAGGGTACACTGGAAATGTGTTTTGTTAAAGTAAGTCACGAAATAAAACATAAAACATACTGTACAGGAAACATAAAACATATGTATGAGATTTATGTCCTGTTTTATTAAACATACATACATATTGTTATAACGTGTAAACATACAACTGAACATACACTGAATAATAATATGGAACTTTTCACAAGAAAGTTACCTGTGAAACAGCTGGAATTTGGATATCGTCATGTTTTATCGTATTTTTCTCTATAAAATGATATGTATTTGCCTGACGGCTATTAGTTTAAAGGTATATATACAATTAGAACACGACAAACAGCCTTCAAGGACCATAGTCAACCGAAAGACACTTAGAAACAAACAACAATTACAAGGATGAACCAAAGACAACACAAACATAATATGGTTGAAAATAGGGCTACCGCAAAAAAGGCCGTTGGGGTTTAAACCCGATGTTAGGGTCACCAAACCTCACTCTTATCTACCGTAATCCCAATAAGACGTTACAATTTACATACAGAAATCCCCACTATGCTATATCCTGTAGCAAACTAAGTATATTGTATAGGTATAAGTTAAACACACAGTCAGATGTCCATATATATATGAAAACAAACAAAAAGCTATGAAACCCACAAAAGCATGTACTTAATGACTTTGCAGAATCCAGAGCAACAAACAAGATAATAAAAATATTTAGGGATCAACAAGACAAGACTGGAAACACTTCAAACGTTACCGTACCCTCGTGATTTCGGTAGACGTCATCAGTTGGTTCACAATCTGTTCCGGTCATTGCACAATTGAAGAGGAAAGCATAGTGGCGAACTGTAAATAGGTCAACTACTAAACATGCAGTGCGTTGCAAAAGGATAGGCGTAACCTCTTTTAATACTTAAGTTTAATAAAGTTTGTATTAGCGTGTTTATGATCAAGTATCTTGGTAAATCACATAACGATAGAAGGTTGTGATAGTGCTTGTCGCAGAAGATTCCCCAAATTACTTTCATATTTTATTATCATAACACTTAGCATTCGATAAAACATTCAGTTTTTCTAAATAAATCAGTAGAGGCGCAGCCTTGATATTTTTTCCTACATCTCTTACATTTTGCAGTAACGCATGAAAATGGAAAGCAGTACGTTATCGTTCGGCAACGCATAAAGAAAAATTGAAATGCTCGCCATTTTGGAATTTTTAAAATACATAATTTTGAAGATTGTGACAATTTGATTGAATTTCAGTTCCTCTTTAAGTTTCTTTATTTTCGGCTGTATCGACTTTTAGAAGCTTTACTGCGCGAGATATGCCGAGATCCTCCGATTTAAAATTTTGAAGCTAGGGGCAATAATACTAAGAGATGCCTGTTTCAGAATACGTATAGAATGATAACAATCGTGTGTGATTTTGTAAAATATATACAAGGAGATACTCGAATTATGTTGTTTTATCTCTCAGATTACATGAATTTTGCTGCATGTCATAAAACGCAAGTTATTTCTTTATCAAAAGTATACGCAAAAAACGCAGTTATTTAACTGACTGCGTTTTTGACTCGACCGTACTCGCAAGATCTACAGGTCTCATTAAACAGTTATTTCCCTTGCCAGTCACGGTAAGAACTTTCTTGGGCTTAAAAAAAGATCTGTATTATTCGGTTCCTGTTTATTTCTTAAAATGTGCAAATAGTTTTTCTTTTGTTTGTTGCAGGTGACAATAATGGGACCATTTCACGATTTCCTACAGGTTTGGATATGCCTGAATGTTTCTGAGCCCAGATCTGAGAATCTAATACTGGGTATACGCTTGAAAATGTAAGTTAAATGGACAAATTCAAGAGGGTCTCTTCAAACTATTGATATTAAAAAAAACAAATTGGTCAACCCCGTGTTTTTTTGCTGGATAATTCGAGCAACAGACTTCAAGTTTTACAAAGAAAACATTTTTAAGAAAATTCAGGAAGTTCTATAGTGGCCCAGAGGGGTCATGCTACATATGTAGAACAATGCAAAATTAACTGTGTTTTGAGACGTACAGGGGAGCGGGTACTATCATAGTATTGGGAACCCTCTAACATGTGGATAGCGTACGTAAAAATCAACACTGCTAGAGATGGGAGTTGAGTGGGATGGCGGGGGCGAATCTGAGATGAGATTTAATAATAGACAAGAAGCATATGTAAATGTATGTGTTGCTGTCCCATGATTGTATCATGACTCAACCGTGAATGTAGTACCCACACGTCAGAGTGTTTGAGATAATCTTACATGTATTGAGTTTAAATAATTATAGACCATGTGTCAACAAACCTAGGATGAATTTTCTATCAGTCAGAAACACTGTCGTAACAGTATTCGGGATCATTATATAATATAAGGACCCTGCATTAATTTACACCTTGTACTCTTGATGCTCTAGTATTTATATTTGTTATAGAGTATTTTCATGTTGTTTTCTGTTTTTTGTTTAAATGGTGTTTTATGCCATTTGACCACGTATTAGTTCATATACGACGGTCAATTTGTTTTGTGGTAGAGGCAGACCACCCCAACTTTGCTGGGTAGAACCAGTACTGTATACCTTCCGCCATCCGTAAGAATCGACACTTTCGCATTTGCAAGTTGAGTTCACAGTGGTATTCAATGTATATAAAGGGCAACCGAACATACCCATATTCAAGTACTAGAAATGTGTCCATGAGACATGGATGCACCCACTGAAAACAATCCGCGGAATACTGTACAATAAAGGAATATAAATAACAAATGTCGATTTTGACGTAAAATCTATAGGCGCCTCATGAAAGCATAGGTAAGCATCCTCTAGATCGGTTACAGTTTCGAAACAATCGGATAAAAACTGTGGACAGAGAAAAAAACACAAACCTTTTGGGACAGACAGAAATGGCTAACACTATATGCTACCTTAGCATTTGGTGGTAAATAGCCTATAAGGTCATAGAGGTCTTAAATCTTATCTTACACGACTAAGTAAACAATATGTAACAAAGTGAATTATTTATTTGATTTACACTTTTTATACTTTTTTCAAATATGTACATCAATTCATTCAAAATATAAAGGGTATTACATAAAAAATGCATCATACAATAATTGTTTTTATCTATTAAAGGGACACACAGCATTTTTGAATCGAGCATTAAAATAGCACCTTGATCAATTAATCAAGTATAATTTTCAATTTATACCTGCTTGCATATAGTTATTCCGTTTTTCCACAAACTGTACAATCCAATACAATTCAGAAAACATTAATTTAATCCAGTAAGGAAATTGCACATGTTCCGTTAGATTAACAGAAACACATATTTATATTTTAGTGTTAGCACTTATTTGGAGCCATTCCAATGAATCGTCCAGTTAATGTCGCCATCGATTCACCTCTGTCAACAGTCGGACATGCATGTAGATATGATATTGTGCTGAGCTGCTGATCCTGGGAATTTCGGAATTTGAGAGTCCAAATAGCATTATTCCCTCAAGTCACAAATGTTACTAGACATAGTGTTCTTGAGTTGATGCTAATACTGTCCGTATGACATATTGCTGGTTCATAAACAAAACACATACAACAGTACTGTACACCTTAGCATAATTTTAATTTCGTTTGTTTAGGTGTTTCTGATTCCGTTGTTAATTTTATACAAAGTTATTTTTGATAGTTGACCTGGTCCTTTGGGACCAACGAGCCCAATATAGGTGGCTTTGAAGTAGAATACCGCTTAAGCCGGTGCTAGGGGCGTGAGAGGTGTTGCTTCTTTCATAACTTCTCATGAACAGACTCAATACAACCGAGTCTGCTGCTTTATTCTCATTGTGTTTGTTGCTCTCAAAGGATCACCTTTATCAGTATTTATTGACACTTGTTTAAATAAAATTCTCCCATATATTCTGTGACTTCAGTAATATTTCATAGCTAATTCCCAGCGTCTCAGGTCATCAGGAAGTCTGAAAATAAAACAAAACAGATTCTGTTTAACCTTACATATTTTGGTTTTAACTAGGTAACAAGTTGGCGAGTTGAAATAGATGAATAAATAGTGACTAGAGAACTTTTTTTGTAAATATGAATTGAACAGAACATAGTGGGGGCAAGAACTGCAAGAACTTCTAAAGAAATATAAAAAGATCGGACAGGGTAAGTAGCATTCAAGGAGGACAGTCAACCACAAAACAACACAGAAACAAACACGCAAACAGACAAACAGAAAGGCAGAAGTAATAATAAATGCAAACGACATCACAAAAACAAACGGGTTGACAATAGGGCTACCGCCTTGAAACGGTCAGTGGCAAAGTAGGCCACTGGGGGTTTAAACCAAACCTTACACTTACCCTACTGTCATCGCATTAAAACAGGACAGTGTAAATAAAGAAATCCCCGCCATGATCTAATCTCTAACCAACAAGGCAGCATCAATAGACAATATAAGTAAAACACAAATATGCTCGTGTAAATATGATAAAAAAAACAATAGCCTAGAAAGCCACAATGAAGGTACTCAATGACTAGGCAGAAGCCAGAGCAACAAGAGAATAAACCATTAAGGGCACTTTAATTTTTAAACGTGATCACTGGTTGTTTGAAATGCGGGAACAAAATACGAATACCACCGTTTCCCTTTCATACCATTTTTTGTTTTTTTAATTTCTTTTACAAAAATTAGTGTCGGAGGGTCTAAGAAAAAACAAAAAACAAATATTCTCTGGCCCAAGCTCAACAACACATTATAGGTTGTTTAGAGTCGCCCTTGAGAGAAGGGAAGGGCATATTAAAGGACAATTAAAGAAAAGATACATTTTTTGTTAAACCAGATTTCGTTTCAACTAAACTAGTTTACAAGTTGTAGAGTTTAAATAGATGAATTGTAATGATAGAACCTTTTATTACACGTACGATAAATTCAAAAATGTTTGCTCGGCTCATCAACGTTATTTAGAGAGAGCGGAAGAACACAGAAATCCGAGAACCTGCATAATACTCTTAATAATGAATACATTTCTATGGTTCTTCAACATGTTCGGAAAATAGACATCCAATCCTAATCCAGCAAGTGAGGCTGAGAAACAAACTAGGATGAAGGAAGGTGTATTACCCGAAAACACAGTCGAAACTCAGTGGCGCATACGTGACTTAAACCCAGAAACTCAAGATAGCAAGTCCACCGTGCCATCGCTGGGCCATGCCAGCACATTTTGTTAATAAATACTGATAAAGGTGATCCTTTGAGAGCAACAAACACAATTAAGAGAATAAAGCAGCAGACTCGGTTTTATTGAGTCTGTTCATGAGAAGTAATGAAATAAGCAACACTTCTCACGCCCCCTAGCACCGGCTTAAGCGGTATTCTACTTCTAAGCCACCCATATTGGGCTTGTCGGTCCCAAAGGACCAGTAAAAAATAACACTACTGATTCGTAGCACGGGGAGATTTTTTACAGCCGCCACACTGCACTAAACGAACGCTAGTGTGAATGTTAATACATACTGATAAAGGTGATCCTTTGAGAGCAACAAATACAATTAAGAGAATAAAGCAGTCACGGTCCTTATATATAAGGACTTTGGTTAAGTGTAATATTTTGAGGTTATAAAAGGACATTTTCATATTGTTTGTTTCATTTTACATCCGTACTATGAATAATATTTATATGTCGAAGTGCTGTAAAACACCATTCATTTTTTTTAGCTCCACCATCAAAGATCAACAGAGCTTATGCCCTGGTGCGGTGTCCGTCGTCCGTTCGTCCATCCGTAGACTTTTATTGAAGCGACTACTCCTCTGAAACTACTTGTTGAATGTTCATGAAACTTTACAGGAATATTGCCCAGGATGCCTAGTTAATCCTAGCAAAAATTCACTTTGATGTGAAATTAAAGATGGCTGCCAAAGTTAAAATATATTTAAAAAAAAAGGTTTTTGGCGACTACTTCTTGTCAGCATGACATGAAGTTGGTCCTGGCGAATATCGTTTTTGATTCGACGTTAAACATGGCTGCCAACGGTCATCTTTGTTTATATATATACTGAACCAAACAGCTAACGCACCAGTAGACAATACTTTAATGTATAAACTTATTATATGCCGACTAGTACCGTTGACGATTTGAATGATTTTTTTAAATTTACAGTCGTTATTGACAAGATATTTGTCTCGTTCAGAATGACATTTGTTTTGATTTATTAAACGTTGTTATTGAGATATTAAAGGTATTGTAAAAACTTGAAGCGACTACTTCTCTGAAACTGCATTACGGAGTATGACTACTTCTCTGAAACTGCATTACGGATTTTCATGACACTTCTCAGGAATGTTGCTCTTGACGTCTTATTGATCCTAGCAACATTTCAGGTCTGCCGGAAATTCAAGATGGACGCCACGGCTAAAAATAGATTATAAAAAACAAGTTTGTAGAGACTACTTCTTGAAAACTATAAGTGTGATTCGACATTAAACATGGTTGCCAGCGGCCATTTTTGTTTACATAGAGTTATATAGTATAAACTCGAGCGAATAATCCTCTGAAACGGAGTTTCATGAAACTTTACAGGAATTCTGATCTAGCTATCTAAACCTTTCAGTAGAGCTTCAAGGTCATTGTCCTTTTGTTATTGTTAGTATAAACCGTCTGAGGTGCACAATCAACTTATTTTGCAAAGGATATAGATTGATAAATTCATTGATTTTTGAAGCTGAACTTACCTACACACTGGCTTACACAAGGCTCTTGATGTAGTTATACTGTGAGACTGGGAAACATGACTTGGTGAAAACAGTCTGGCTGTGGTAACACACTGCCTCTAAGAATCACGAACCAATCTTTTCCTTTTGGCAATACATTTATGATAATTGGCCCAGACTTGGAAGAATATATCTGAAACTCTAAACCGTTTAGTTTTTAAAATAGCTTTAAAAAGCTATTTCTTATGAATGTTCTTAATATGCAAGTTCATTTTTTTAACCAAAAGCAGGTAAATACATTTATGTTATGCTTAGCAGTGAAATAGTAGATTTTAGCAATGAAATAAAAGTGGTATTTCATACATGTGAAATTTAGAATTTTATTTTTTCACTGCTAACGAATTTTTTTAACGAATACTTTGTTTTCTGCAAAAAAATATTTTTGTCCGAAAGTTGCTATACAACTTATATCATTTGATTGGAAATAACTTAACTAAGAAAATGAGTCTTAGATTATTGAAATAGGTTAAGTAGTTTAGAAGTTACGGGTAATTAAAAACAGCAATTCCATCATACCAAGCCAATGACGTCGTTAACTTTTTATTTATTTTTCTGCATACTGCAGCACACTTTGATTATAAACAATAAAATAAAAAGAATATTTGTTGCTTTGTCGTGAATAACAGATTATTTCATCGAGTCGTGTGGAAACGTTATATTTTCACGAATGCGAAGCACGAGTGAAGATATTGAAGTTTTTATCACTTCGAGTAATCCAAAACCACATATATCCTCTATATACAATTGTTTTAATCTTCAAAAAACAAAATATTAATCATAATTACTTACTCATTTATCAATTTTTAGTATTTAAGTGTCTTTGCAGCTGAACGGTTGCTAATAATATTATATAAATAGATAACCAAGTTTTTGTAGCATTTAATTAATACCAGTTTCAACAAAGGTTATGCATTACCATCCATTGCAATTGCAGTGTAAAACATAAAGTAACTTCAAAGCTGATCAAGTGACACTATAATTCAATTACAATTTCCTGGATTTGGATCATACAAGGTTTATGCAGTCTTTAAAATGTGTAAAATTTTATTATGAGTTAGTTGCTATTTCACATATAATTGATATAATATGTATAACAATTGATTGTTATTAAAAAAAGAGGCTTTTTCAATTATTTCAACATTTAAAAATATTATAATCCAGCCGTAATTACATTAAGCGATGGGAAAACTAATATTAGCAGGATTTTATAACGGCTATTTCGACATACCATAGAATGCTTTCTCAGAGTTTAATTAGTTTAAGTTAAAGTAATTGATGAAACTTCATTGATTTCAAGTGTTTGATAATATTACCTCACCCACTATTTTTACATCGGTGAAAAAATAAAATCATCAAATTCAACAATGTTACATCCCTTTTAAATATATTTGTTTTACACATTTCTTTAGAGCTTCGTTTTATTATCCAAAAAAGCAATATTTGTAGCGTGCACTGATTATTCATGTGCAAATTATTTATTTGATGTTTTCAAAATTACATGACTTGTTTAATTTGTGTCACGTTGAAGCAAAATGCCTGTGCACCAATCACCAATTGTTTGTTGTTTTCTAATTAAACCCCTTACATACAAGTAGAGCTGACTATTGAAGGGACAATTGACTATTGCAATAGTATTGCTATTGCTGAAAGTACAATTGCAATACTATTACTATTGTGATATACTATTGCAATGCAATAGTATTGATAAAAATGAAATGATTAAAGCTTACACAGGAGAAACACTTTTTATTTATTATTTGAATAATATGAACTATAATAACACAACTTACAATGTTTTGTAACAATGTTAGCTTGTTAGCTGTGTTATTATAGTTCTTTGATATACCCGAAATTTGCCCAAATAGGTGCCTTTGCAATCTTATTTTTTACAATTTCGAACTCGCTAGCGTAATCGGACATATTTGTTGTTGCTATGTGACGTATCTGTAACTACTAAAAGACGGGATTAAAAATTACACGGGACAGACGGAAAGCAGTCCAATAAATAGTTAATAATGTCCAAATAAAACAAATATACTCACCTTAGTTGCTTTAATATTTATGTTAACTCAATATTTCTGCGGCGCAATAAACCATTTGAAAGTACAATTTTTAGATTTTTACTTTGTGCGCGTTCAACAGTCGCGTATCAATCGTCCCGTCTTTTAGTAGTCACGTGTTCGGGAATTCCCAGATTAAATTATCAATACTATCGATCCCCCTCTTGGCCATAAATGAATTCATGCGCGCACCTGCTTAGTTTTCCGAGTATGCTATTTTGGGAGAGGAAAACACGACTTCGCAAACGTAAAAACTCTGAAATTAGACTCAAATGAATTACTTGATCAGATTATTTGTTGAAATATAAATATTAACTGACTATTGAAACTATCGATAGTTCAGCATACTATCGGCAATAGTAATCGATAGTTCAATTTGCTATCGATGCATCGCTATCGGGACGATCACAATTGCAATAAATCGATTGTTACACCTCTACATACAAGCTCACAAAGCCGTAATTCCACTTCACTATTTGCATCAACATTTGTGACCACTTTCTGGCCAACTGAATTTTATCATTACATGAGTTACCTCTCCTGTTGGTTCATGCTAATCTAAGCAGACTTGAAAAAATAACATATCGTTCCATTTCTTTTTAATATTAATAACTGTGTTCAACGTTCTAACTTCTATCACTGCATGCTTTCTAAACTATTTTAATTGAAACACAACTGCAATTGCATGTGATACTTTCTAGATACTGTCCAAGATTAAGTCACAGACTCAGGTGGCATTCATGAATAAATAGTTCAAGGCATACATTTTCATCAATAATTCATCACTCATGTGTTCTAAAAAAATGATCAGTGATATTGTATATGAACCACCACTATTACATACGTTGCTTGGTGTGTTTCATTTTCAGTTTTAATTCTCCAACATAGATGTATTTGTTTGTAGTTTGTAAATTACGCACTCACTGAAGTCAATCATGTACAACTTGGAATTATATACGATCATGACGATTGTAACACAGTTTCAATACAGGCCTAATGATTTAATTCAACTTCTAAATAATCCATAGATCTATGTGTGTACATTATCTCTTGCGTCAGCATGATTTGACCATTGAATACACAGCGTGTGTGATCTTTCTTGAGCACATCGTTTGGACTGTGAATGGAAATATAACAGTTCAATTCAATTCACAATTTAGTATCAGTGACAGTGTGAACTTGTTTATCATTCTGATATTTGAATGTGTCCAAGGAGAAGTGGGGTTTATGGCGTGTTGCTGGCTGTCCATAGGTTGGGTGTTTTTTCTGTGTCGCAGCCATTATGAATTGCCTCTGAAAGAGTGAAATGCAGGTACGAACTTTTAAAACGGTTACAAAAATAGAGCAGTAAAAATACACTTTTAGGTAAAAGAAATTGGCACAGAAATGGTTTTAACTGATTCTGGTTCCAAAAATTATGGAAAAAAATATATCCAAAGTCCTCATCTCAAACCACGTGCTAAATATGTTATTTTGGGGTAAAAAGATGTAAAATAATGAAAAAATCACCTTTTTTGGGAATAATTCCAAAAAATTATAATTAAACAATAAAACATACAGTTATATAGTAAATAATGCTTGTAATAGAGAAGACAATCAGAATGTATGATCAATTTGATCAAATAAATAGACAGACTCTCAATTTTGGGATAAAATGGTGAAAAAAGTGATAAAATCACCGATTTTTGGAAATAAAATACTTAAATTAAATCTGTGTGTAAATGTCATATTTTTGTTTTTGTATTTTACTACTTATGTTGTTCTCTATCAGATATCTAAAATACAATTCAAAACTCAAGTTGAAAGTGTACTTATTTTGAGGTTGAAAGTTTAAGAAAAATAGGAAAAAATCAACGATTTTTGGGAACATAATTTTATAATGATATTTACTTATTAATGTTAAATTAAGTAAGATATCCAACTTTTTATAATAGATCTACTTGTTTGATCTCACTAAATGTTTTAGATTGGTCATAACAGTAAATTTGTAGGTAAAATATTTCAGATAATCTCCCTTAATTAAAATGTCCTTTTGACAACACATATTTTGGTACTGAGGTGAACACCAATTCAGTGAACTGATACACACTTAATGGAGCTTGTTATACAGTTACATAGATGACAAGTATGTATATGTTTGATTTTGAAATAAAACATAATTTTAAAGGTAGTAACAGATCTGTGTGCTAATTAATTAAGATTGTTGTTATAAATGTGAAGCAACACATATTAGCCCGAGTGGTGAAACCTGTATGTACTCAACAATGCATTTTATAAATGACCAGGCCAAGAAATACGAGGTAACGCCAATCCTCACATTTGACCAACCTCTATGGTGGAAAGCCCTGAACATCGTTCTATCAGAACCTAGTAACAGCGACCTGCGACACATTGTGCTCCGATTTCGAGGACTGCACATGGAAATGAGTTTCCTAGGCTGTATTGGTCATATAATGACAGACTCGGGGTTAACAGAACTGCTAGAAACAATATATGCGGATAATGCTGTTATGCACATGCTAACAGGCAAAACCATATCACGAGCAGTTAGAGGCCGCAACCTTGTAGATATAGCCCTGTAGGTTACATTGCACCATTGCGTTTGTGCTTCCGTGGTGTATAGTCAAATAGTGCCTAATAAACAACGTTTCCCTGCCTTACTAGTGATACAAAATGCATACTTTCGATTGCTTTTTGTTATTATTACCTATAATTCAGTCAAATGATATATTGTAAACATTGATTAGTGTTTGTTTGAGATATTTAATTATAATTGACATAGACAGTAAAGCGAAAGTAGAAATGGGGTAAATCTATCTGTGACGTGTCAAAATAGAACGTGACGTCATTCAACAGATTGGCTTGTTCTTACATGATACATGACCCCCTGTTTTTATTGAATTTTTATATTGGCGGACGCTCGATCGTTAGATTGATATGTGTTTTAAAATATTCTACGGAGAAAAATGCGCATGTTTTATCTCTTGATATACATTCGTCCTATATAAAACAAAGAAGGAAAATCAATGGTGCAATGTAACCTAAAGAGAGCTAAATGGGATAAATCGATCTCTCTTGGATTCGTACTTAAAGTCGAATTTCAGATGAAAACTAGTAAGCAGAGCTCTGAAACAGACACTGCATGTGCTTTTATGTCGGTTTTGAGTATATTTAGTCAGTTTTCGTGTCTAACAGCCGTAATTTCGAGTTTCAGCTTTTTGTGGGTCTTAAAATGGCGTGCCTGGGCTACTTCTTTAATTGAAGTTTAATTCTTTGGTATGGAAATGTAGGCTGCTGTTTGAGGAACATGTTTTCAAAACTTTATCTTCACAAAAAAAAAGTTTGGTAGGTTTGCCACCACTATATCTTTCCCCTACCCCCCAAAAATAGGATATTGTGCACAGTTTTAGAAGGGTTTAACTTGTAAAATATTATTAATATACATACAAACACTGACTTTGTAGCGTACGGCTATTATCAATTTTGATTTTAGTGGAATTTGTGGCATGTTTGAGCGTGTATACTCAACTAAAAATAGATAATATGCCACAAATTGATGGAATTTTACTAAGAAAACACGTTTTGGTGTGCAAATCTGAATATTGTACATATGCAAAGTCCTGCTGGTTACTAAAATGCATGTTTTATTGATGTTTATTGAATTATTTTGATAATTTATCACATTTGTCAAGTATATTGCCAAGAAATGTTATTTCATATGACAATTCAAATAGTGTAAAACTAAAGAAAAAAGTCTTTGAATTTGGTAAATTTCAACTTTTTCTATGCATCTTCAAATGTCCATATCTCGGTCAATGCTTGTTCGATTTGCACAAATTATGCATTTTTGAGCGTGAAATATAGCTGCGAATATGAAAACTTTACATTTAAAAATTATGAACTTTTTGTGGTTCTCTTTAAGGTTACATTGCACCATTGCGTTTGTGCTTCCGTGGTGTATAGTCAAATAGTGCCTAATAAACAACGTTTCCCTGCCTTACTAGTGATACAAAATGCATACTTTCGATTGCTTTTTGTTATTATTACCTATAATTCAGTCAAATGATGTATTGTAAACATTGATTAGTGTTTGTTTGAGATATTTAATTATGATTGACATAGACAGTAAAGCGAAAGTAGAAATGGGGTAAATCTATCTGTGACGTGTCAAAATAGAACGTGACGTCATTCAACAGATTGGCTTGTTCTTACATGATACATGACCCCCTGTTTTTATTGCATTTTTATATTGGCGGACGCTCGATCGTTTGATTGATATGTGTTTTAAAATTTTCTACGGAGAAAAATGCGCATTTTTTATCTCTTGATATACCTTCGTCCTATATAAAACAAAGAAGAAAAATCAATGGTGCAATGTAACCTGTATTCGTTAATGGCCGCCGAAGTCTTTAATATTGACATACGTAAGAAAAAAACGAGTGGTGAAATTGAAGGTGACGAAACAAATGACGGAGCTGAGTTCAATGGTAGTTCGGAAAATGATGAGACATGCAATGTTGGACTGGAAACAAATAAGAAGGAAAGTACCTCTGACGAGCAAGTTAATGTATCTGTGGACACGGAAAATCATCTAATCGAGACAGCAGAATTGTTTGCTGAAGAAACATATAGACATGAATGAATAGGCATTGACAATGATATCGAGTGTGCATTGACTGTGTTTGATCAGGTTCTTGCAGGTGAGTTAGATGTTGAATCTGCATGTTCATCTGCTGTAGTAGAGCGCATAAAAGAGAGAGTAGATACGCACCGTAGTAACTTAAAAGAAAGTCGCACATCAAGATTGTGGCTTCAATACATGGAGAAGGTTGATATGATTTTTTAAGGCAGAACGATTGGGCAACTGGAAGCTCCATTTGCAGGCAGTATTAGATATGTTACCCTATTTCACATCATCTGGCCACAACTTACATGCGTTCGGCACACGTATTCCTTGCAAACATGCTAGCATTAGAAACAAGTAGTCCTGATGTGTACAGGTACTTTATGTGGGGGTATCATGTACTAAGACAAAGCGATCTATTTTGGGCAGGACTCATTTAGTCATAGAACAAATGCTCATGAGAAGTTTGAAAACAACTGGTGGGCTAACACGAGGAAGGGGAATGACAAACACAGAGGACGCTGTGGGAACTTTCTCGCCCCGCTTGCTCAGAAATCAACGAAGCTATGCAACAAGTATCAGGAACAGAATTCATCACTAGTGACCAGCATAAAGATATTCAAACGCACGGCAACAGAGAGACAAGAAAGACACGAACATTCTAATAGAATATCTCAGTGAAAGAAACCCCTTTAATAAGGATCTGAGCTAAAAAGTATATCAAGTGGTTTTGTTTCTGATGATTCTGTCTATGTAGAGTATGCGAAAGCTGTTGGGATCAGGATTCTAGACACAATTGGTTGGAAGCACTGTTATGGATGTTGCTTTCAAGCGAAAAGATCAAGTAAAAACAATGTCGGATACGGCTGGTTTTAAAATAGGCGATGACGTTGTCAAGGTAGACTTGCAACTATTATTTACCCTCCAGCAATATTTGAAACCACGCACTTGCTGAGAGAGGCCGATAAGCCAGCATTGGCAGAAGCTATACGAAATAAAGTAAAACCCCAGTGAAAGACCCACTGGTGAAATGAAATATATACTTGATGGCAGTTGCCTTTTGCAACGGATTCCTTGGCCAAAATCTAACAGCTATGGTCAACTATGTGATGTGTATGTGGAGCATGTTACAAGGAAGTATGGAAAAGCGACAGTGGTTTTTGATGGATATGACAATGTGCCAAGTACTAAAGACACAACACATCTGAGGCGAACAGGGGTTGCGTTGGGACGGAAGTTAAATTCACTGTGACAATGATCATGAGAGGAAAGAAAAGTAAGTTCCTCACAAAGAAGATAAACAAACAAAGATTTATTAATCTTATAAGTGATAACTTGCAAAATGCGGATATTGTAACTGTACACTCTTCAGACGATGCGGATCTTCTTATGGTAAAGACAGCTGTGACCTTCTCCTTAACAATGCAGACGTCATTACTTGGAGATGATTCATCTGTTGATACTGCTGTGTTACTATACGGTAACACTTCAGAAGGAACGGGCACATATATGGAAAAGCACGGTATGGAACATTCAATACACAAAACGTAGACTGATTGAAGAAATATGCTCTAATATACTGTTTCTTCATGCAATTCTTGGCTGCGACACAACATCAAGGATATATGGACTTGGGAAGGGTACTGTTCTGAAAACGTATGAAAACAACTCGGAATTTCATCTGGCTGCAGATATGTTCAACAAAACACCAAACAAAGTATCTAAAGAGGACATTATTGCATCTGGAGAGACTGCATTACTGCGTCTATATAAGAGTAATTCGCGAGAAGGACTGGACAAACTACGTGTTTATAAATTCGCCGAAAAGGTTGCCAAAAGCACAAGTTTTGTAGACCCCAAAATGTTACCCCTTTCATCAGGGGCTGCAAAGTATCACAGTCTATGGGTATTTTATCAAATACAGGACTAGAAAGATAATGAAGATAGGTTAATACCGGTTGAATGGGGCTGGGAAATACAAGATAACTCGATGAAGCCGCTTAAAATGGACAAATCACCTGCCCCGGAATTCCTTCTGAAGGTGATAAGATGCTCGTGCAAAACAGGATGCAAAAACGACCAGCTGTAGTTGTAAGAAAATGGGATTAGATTGCAGTACAGCATGTAGTTCGTCTAGAGGAGAAAGTTGTGAGAATTCGGCATGACACATGATTAAAGTGAGTTCCGTTGGCTACATATAAAATACAAACTAATATAAATCAACATACCTAACCTTCTATGTCTATGACAACTAAGATTTGAAGTCTACTGATTACACATGAAGTGTTGCTTGACTCACCAATCCTAACATAATTATATATATATGCAGAAACGACTTGAACATGTATTATTTAGTTAGTACGGAAATTGATTACAAAAAAAAAAGATTTTGATTTTATACTTGGTGTATTCCTAAAATCAGCGATTTTTCTTCATTTTTACAATTTTCTACCGCAAAAATATTATATTTAGAATGTGATTTCAGAGGAGGATTTTGGACATATTGTTTTCTATATCTTTGGGAACCATAATCAGTTAAAATAATGTCAGTGACAATTTATTTGAATTTATGCTATTTTTTATTAATCTTATCCTAAAACCATTAAAAAAAAAGTATTTTTTAAAAAAAAAAAGTTTTTGGACCCAAAAACAGGTTTTGATATATAATTATACTTTTTTCCATTTAAACTTAATATTATGTAATATTAACAATAACATTTCATATATAAATACATCTTTTACTAATATTCTGAATGGATATAAATTTATTCCAGAAAATAGTGATTTTCTTCACTTTTTTGACTTTTTATCCCAAAATATCATATTTAGCACGTGATTTGAGATGAGGTCTTTGGATATATTTTTTTGTATATTGTTTCAAACCAGGATCAGTAAAAATAATTTCTGTGCCAATTTCTTTTACCTTAGGCTATATTTAAGGCTAAAATGACCTGCCTAAAAATATTTTGTCACGAAATTAATAAAAACTTTCAGAAGGGGTAGAACAGGTTAATGCTCTTCGACTCCTATGAATTTTAACAATATTTAAGAATAACAATTTGTGTACTCGTTTTATACCAATCTCGAAGAAAAATAACTCGTTTTTTTTCGATTTTTGCATTTGTACCGCGCTTTTCCACTAGGATATCTCTATGAAACCTTTCAACACAATTGTTTCACGAATCTTTGACATATAAATTATTTCTGATATGAATTGTCTTCTTTGTCATCCAGTATTCTTTAAACTAGTTCTTTTTTAAAAGAATACTGTCACAGGATGACCTTAGTGGTTGGGCTAACTCAGGAAAGAATCAATGACGGTGGATGCATTTACATAAATTTAATGCAACTTTTAAAATATGTTTAATATACATACAATTATCTAAAAAAAACAAGCGAATACACAAATGAACTATGAAAAGAATGTTCTCATGAACGTTTAAGACGTTCTTAGTATTGTTATAAATACTGAAAGTCTAAGACACTAAAGTGTTGTTAAATCTATAACAATGTTGATCTAGCGCGATAAATGTGATGCGCGAGAGCTCATGAAGATGATTCCCGCGCATGAACATGTGCTTGCAAAATGGGAACTACGTCGCCTACACTAATTATTTATGTTTGAGTTATGCGGTCTATGCACGAAATGATTCAGCTGCGGCCCTACTAAATATAAATACTCCAAACGCCAACTTGCTCAAACTAATTATTTACATACGCAGAAATAACGCATTGTTATTGTCTTATGAATCATAACTCTTTAATTATTTTCATTGTACTTATTTACAGACTATAACAGATTATTTAAATGTTTTGAAAAAAACAACAACAACAGGACACTAACTTAAATCCAGTACCCAAAACAAGCTTACAGGCTTTACCTATAATGTCCCTCGTAGATGTCAGATATATGCTAGGAAATATATGCGCATTAGCTTAAATGACCTCCGTTTGATAAAAAATACACATTGGTAGGAAGTAACTTCACTTACAGTCGAGATATTTCGTAAGCTTATAGGCTTATAAGCTTCCAATCCCATGTCTTATGTGTTTATCGATCCGTTTAGCTCATGTTATGTGATAATTTATGATCATCTTGTGGGTCTCTCGTTTCCGAGAACAGTTACAGACATGAATCAATGATTAACACAGAAGTTCAGCCAGAGATTTAATATGCATAGGGTATGGCTGTCCCTTTACAGGACGGCATACTGTCGCTATACCTTGCCTAAATGAGGTGCTGAGGGAGTGCGACTGAAACAAATCGAGACGTGATCCCATCGGGAATCGAACCCGGAACCTCTGGATCGAGGGGCAAGTACGTTAATAAAAGTGGAACAGGAAATGTAGCGTTCAAGGCCCTATGTCAACCACAAACACGTATAGAAACAACGAACAACTATACAGATGAATAAAACCTAAGATATGACACCAGAAACACAAAATGATTGACAATAAGACTACCGGCTTGGACCGTTCAATAACAAGAAATGACGTTTGGATTTTAAACCAGGTTCCAGAGTGCACCAAACCACAGTCTTACCCTATTGTCTTCCTAATAAAACGGGACAGTGTAAATAAAGATATCCTCGCCAGGTTATAATTTCTAACAAACAAGGCAATAAACACTATAAGAAAACACATAAATGATCATGAATATATAATATAAAAACAAAAGCCTAGAACGCCACAAAGTAAGTACTTATTAACTTGGCATAATACAGTGCAACAAAGAGAACAGACCGTTACAGGTTATAGAAGACATGATTAAAGACTTTTAAAAAATTGATATTTATTTTGTAAAACGCTTGAAATTGAATACTTTCTCACTTATGAAATTTACAGGACATGTTTTACAAACGTAACTTGAACAGGATAATTAAAGCTTAGAAATATCATATTATTCATATGTATATATGACCATTTATAAGAAGGACGTATCGAAAAAATGAACAATGAATGAAGGTAGTCACATATGAAGTTGACTTATTGAATGGAATTGTATACACTAAAAAATAGTAGTTGCCAAAAACAGTGAATAGCTAGGTTCACTTTCCATTTTAATATATCAAGATAAAACTATGTAGAATGGTTCTGAAAACCTTTGACTTCCAAGAAATTCAGTTGTACAGACATTATTACAAATTACCTAAACAAATTATATTGTGCATGATGCATGATGATTATGATGCAAAAACAAGCATGGAACACATTATGTTTTTATATGCAACAGATGTTACCTTGAAATTGGAAGATTAGGATCTAGTATGCTTGTTTATATATTTTTTATAAATTTTCGATATAAAACAACACTTTAAAGAGTCTTAAAATGAAACAAACATTCGATCATATCGAAATTACAAACACAGATGTTAACAATTAGAATAATATGCATTTATTGAAATTATTTGGTTTTAGTGGGTGGGGTTGCTTGTGGGGAGGTTAGGGGAGTGGAGGGATAACACATGAAACATGATTTTGAAATGATCTGTTATTTGAAATAATAATTATCTCTGTTGTATGCTTTGTATTTCATGTGGGAATTAAAATTGCGTTACAACAATTCGTATTTTAAAGTTTTAGCATTTGATTAATAGTAAAAAAAAGATGGACTGTACCTCGTTCACGGCTCTTCTTCATAGCTGTCTTTAATTGTAAGACCGTATGATTATCCAGAATGTATAATCTGTTGAGGGCAATGACAAAACACATACACTGTGGTATATCTTCTAGAGAAGGTCTTTGTCGAAATCCTATTGTTTGTGGAGTCAGCATATGGTGGTTTAACTAAATAAATAAAAAAAATAGTTTAAAGATCACAAATTAACATTAATGCTTTGTCACAGGATGACCTTAGTGGTTGGGCTAACTCAGGAAAGAATCAATGACGGTGAATGCATTTACATAAGTTTAATGCAACTTTTAAAATATGTTTAATATATATACAATTATCTAAAAAAACAAGCGAATACACAAATGAACTATGAAAAGAATGTTCTCATGAACGTTTAAGACGTTCTTAGTATTGTTATAAATACTGAATGTCTAAGACACTAAAGTGTTGTTAAAGCTGTAACAATGTTGATCTATGATCTAGCGCGATAACTGTGATGCGCGAGAGCTCATGAAGATGATGATGCGCGAATTCAATGGATGATTGTCATCAAATGCCTTCTGTAAGGGTTGATGACGCGATGTAATGATGGTTAACCTCCACTGAGATTGTGGGTGATGTTCCTCCAGTGAGGACTGATGACGGGCCCACCTTGTGTCCCGGGGGTTGTCGTTAATAAAACCTGGCCATGCTGCGCAGGTACGGGGACCGTCTCCACCGCTCGTAAACGTTAATCATGGAAGCTTAGCTCCACTCCGGAATATCCAAACCTGGATGGCTTACTCCAACCCTGGATGGCTTATATCCTGGATGGCTTAGGCTGTAATTATACATACGTTTTAGATGTCGGTTGACAAACATAACAATCTTGCATAATTATCATTACCCAAACAAATCATTATTCAATCAATATATGTAAGCTGTACTTATGATGATTAGCAATGTATACATATTCTACAACGCCATGTATACGTTATGTACGTCGCTGTTAATCAATGCCCCTAATACATGTAATATAAACATGATCAAATTACTCATATATTACACTCACTGAGTTATGCATGCACGCATTTATTCTTGTCACTCATCTCATTGTTAACTAATGTTAACAATCGTGTATTACAATCACTGAGTTATACGCCAACGTTAACTAATGCACCTATTATCCACTGTTATCAAATTAATATTGTTTTACAATTAATGATCAATTACAATAATTACATCTAATAAAGTAAATTCAAAATCGTATGCTAGTCTAAAGTTATGTTTAAGAAACATCAATGCTAACCGGATGTCGTAACCGCCAAACAAGATGGCGCCGCCCACTGAATACAAATGTACGATAAAAGTTTAATAAAACTACTAACCACATGTTGCCTATGAATTTTGCCGTCCAATCTCTGTTCCAACAAAGTACTATCGATCATCCCGGCGAGAGCTAGAAGACAATGGGTTTTATAGCAAACATTACGCCCAAATCATTATTTCCCCCGTTCAGTCCGTGACAAACGTGGCTAAATCTGCAGTATTAATTCTACACGAGAGGCCTCTTATACAATTTTGCCGTTTAAGGAAGATATACCTATACGTTTACATGCATTAGCACAAAACTAAACTTATGACACGGCCTCTCTGGTGGCCACTTAAAATGTGCACGCTTTTACGTGTTACATGAATAGATCATGAATATTGTGAAATTGTTTCAACTCGAACAATAGATTTGGGTGTAACCGATAACTTACAAGAGCTATGTACGACCAGTACGCTCTACCCGTGACATTTTGTGACATGCTTCTCTATCGATATTAAATATAGATATAAAAATTGAAGAGGAAAAGCAGCATTCAAGGACGACAGTCAACCACAAACACACATATAAACAAAGACAAATTTAAAGATAAATAAAAAGCCAAATAAGACATCACACACACAAAAGGGTTGACAATAGGGCTACCGCCTTGGAACGGTCAGTGGCAAAAAAATGCCGCTGGGGATTTAAACCAGGTTCAAAGTTGTCTCTCGTGTACCTATAGCTTAAGTCAGTCTCATTTGATTTTGATAGAAAGCTGGTCAAAAGTATGTGTACATTTTTAGCCAACCTTCAAACCATCATCTAAGCATTATCTACTTCTGACAATTTAAACTGTTTTGAAGGTCAGCATTTATCCAAAATAAATGTGTTTTGTACCCCCGAGCCCGAAACATTATAACCGGAAACACACGACCACCATTGTCAGTTAAATCAAGCTGCAAAACGGTCATTTTGCTTACGTAAATAGTTTCCACATACTATTAATACATTTAATGTGACAGCCTAGCAACACATGTTTAATTATTCCAAGTCGATACTCTATACTCAGGTCGTACCACTAGTTCTATATGATCTCTATGATCATCATAACCTGGCAAGAAGAAGATTATCTATACATATTGAATGATACAGGATTTTACCTGGGTGGGGTCTGGGGCTAATTTTCCAAATTCTTTGACATTCCCACACACACCAAGAAACACTTCAAAATCAAACATGACTTTAATTTTGTATTAATTTCACAATGAGACCGAATCATCCACACAAAAGTCAGTATTTTGTCGTTATGAACTTTGTATTTTTCCCGTTCCCTTATCAAATCTATCAATAATTGCTTCTTTGCTTGGCAACGAGCAACAGCAGGCTATCAATATCACTGTTAGATAAAGCACGTTCTTTCTTTCTGTAAATACTCATCTTCTTGCCAGGTTACTAAAGTCAGTAAAAGATAATGACGAATTAATATTCGATATGCAATTTACAAATTGAACGATTCTGGTAATGCAACTATTAGAAAACACCATACACAGGGCCGATCAGTTTACAAATAGACCTACATACTCTGGATTCGAAACATGTCGTAAATACAATGTATCCGCCGAATAATAAATTACCCATGAATACTTGCTAAGTTACGCACCGTCTTACGAATTGATCAATTATGAGGAAACCTAGTATACATATCGTTGTTCATTTATTTGTTTTGAGAAAAGTCTTGTAAAATAGCTGAGTATTTCAAAGGCGAGTTGAAAGATAATTCTTTATTCTATACAGTGATGTCTGTTTTAGCTTTACTAAAAACGAACTAAATAACAAACAATACGTTCGTTTGACCGTATGTGGAACAGCGACAGTGGCGTGACTCGGCAAATTAAAAAAAATATATGTATATAGAGATACATATCGTTGCTGCTTTGTTTTTTTTTAGAAAAGTTTTTTAAGCTAGCTGACTAATTTAAATACAATTTGAGAGATAAGTCTTTCTTCTATAAAGTGATGTATGTTTTACTAACCTAGGTTTTCCTTTCGTAATTTAAAATCTCGAATTCAGGAATTTCATAATACATTTGTTTTAATTCCTGCCGATAAAGCAGCTAATAATGTAATTATTGTTTGACGCCTACATTACGTCAATATTTTATCTCTGGAACTCGGCAGCATTAATTCGTATACTGCAGTACATTCTACTGAGGAGGATGTTGTTTCCACACATATCACTCAGTGCACTACTTTTAACGCTGGGGTAGACGAAAAGCAAAACAAACTGCCTACTATGTAATGGATTCCTAAATTACATAAATATCCATATAAGGCCCGTTTTATTTCGAATTCTAGTGCCTGCACTACAACAAACATCTCCAAACTTTTAACTTCTTGTTTTACTGCCGTTAAAGATCACGTTAAACAATATTGTGATAAAACTTATGAGAACTCTGGGATTAATTTGTTTTGGTCTATAAAAAATTCTGGAGAAGTTCTTGATAACATTTTCAATAAACGTCATGTTTCATCTATAAGCACTTATGATTTCTCTACACTATATACAACTTTTCCACATCATCTTATCAAAGACAAGCTAATTTCTCTTATTCAAAAAGCATTTGCTAGAGAAAATACTACATTTTTGGCATGTAATAATATTGAAGCGTTTTTTACTAACGGCAGTTTAGACAATTATACTATATGGACTTGCTATGAAGTTTGTGAAGCACTCATCTTCCTATTAGATAGTATTTTCGTCAGGTATGGAACCACCATTTATAGACAAATTGTTGGTATCCCTATGGGTGCGAACTGTGCACCACTTGTCGTAGATTTGTTTTTATTTTGCTACGAAAGAGATTTCATGTTGAGTTTTTCACCAGATACCCAGGCAGATGTTATTGAAGCCTTTAATGACACCTCTCGGTATCTGGATGACATATTGAACATTGACAACCCTTTCTTTCCAACTATGGTTAATAATATGTATCCTAAATAACTCAAGCTTAAAATAGCTAATATATCTGATAATAACGCTTCTTGTTTTGATCTCTCGATTGAAAATGGTGAAATAATTAGCAAAATCTATGACAAGAGAGTTGATTTTAATTTTGAAATTGTTAATTATCCCCCGTGGATGGAGATGTTCCCCGAGCAATTTCGTATGGGGTGTATGTGTCTCAACGTATTCGTTTTACAAGAGCTTGTACTCGAGTTGAGGACTTTAATATTCGTAATCGTCGTATAACTACTCAATGAGGGTTACCGTTACCATAAACTTCGTAAAACCTTTGTAAAATTGTATTATCGTAATCCTGATCTTCTTTCCAAATATAAAAGTAATTTAAGGACTCTTCTGCGACAAGGACTATCACAACCTGACTTCTATGGTGATGTGATTTATAAACTTCGTAAGATTTTTGGTCATGATCACTTTCATACTATCTTTGTTAAACTTGTTAAAATAATTATCAAATAGGTTATGACCCTATCATTTTGCAACGTACTGCATACTTGATGGTGGACCCCCTTACAGCCCCTTTTCGCCGCTATGCTTTCCTCTTTAATTGTACGATGACCGGACAGGCTGTGGACCCTATGATGACGCTTACCTAAAGCCCATTGGGACGGTGGCGTTTGATGTTTGTCTATGATATTTCTTGTCGTGCACTTAATGGTTTATTCCCTTGTTGGACATGAGCATATTTGTGTTTTACTTATATTGCCTATTGATGCCACAGATACCGGTTTAAAAAAAAAAAAAAAAAAAAGTCTTATATTCTATTAAATACTGTATTTTTTTTTTTTTTTTTTTAAACCGGTATCTGTGATTGATGCTGCCTTGTTGGTTAGAGATTAGATCATGGCGGGGATTTCTTTATTTACACTGTCCTGTTTTAATGGGATGACAGTAGGGCTAAGTGTGAGGTTTGGTGCACCCTAGAACCGGTTTAAACCCCCAGTAGCCTTTGTTGCCACTGACCGTTCAAAGGCGGTAGCCCTATTGTCAACCCTTTTGTGTCTGTGCAAAAAAAATGCAAACGAGAAGGCAAAAGTACCATTCGGCCACGGAGACGCTCAGATTGTGTGCAAAAGTTTTGTATTTCTTATTACTTTTGCCTTCTCGTTTGTCTGTTTGCGTGTTTGTTTTTGTGTTTTGAAGTTGACTGTCATCCTTGAATGCTGCTTTCCCTGTCCGATATTTTTATCTTTCTTTAGCTTTATTAAAAACGAGATAAATAACAAAATATCCGTTCGTTTATCCGTATTCGACAGGGCAATATTTTAAAAATATATATATACAGATCGTTGCTGATTTGTTTCTTTTGGGAGAAAGTATTTAAGCTAGATGCTTTATTCAAAATGAGCTGAGAGAGTATTCTTCATTCTATAAAGTGACTTCTGTTTTAACTTTAATAAACGGAATAAATAATACGATCCTGGGTGCAACTGCGACAATGATCATGTGACTCGGCTAATTGTACATATACATGTTAGCACATAAGTTAGCTGGCTCATTTAAAACCTGTCTTCACCACCCTTTTCTGTTGTTTTTTTTGTCTCTTTCATTGTATTTTTAAGTCCTTGTTCGCAGTACAGTGCGGACCTACGATGCCATTGCGTTCGGACGCTGTGGTTTCTATAGGACCCTGTATCTCATTTTTACTTCTTTATTCTATTTTTGAGAAAGAAAGTACCTAAGTACCTCAGAATGTGGGCAATTATTTTTATATTGATTTATATTTTTATATATTTAAGAAATTAGTTTTAATAAAGAACAAAAATACCAAACTCAACTTCTCGTATAAATATATAAAGGAGGCTGAGTTGACACGGGCCGACTTGACCTGGGCCGAGTTGACTCGAGACGGTTTAGGGCCTAGTGAACCCGGATTCAAATCAAAGTTAAAGCAAAATAAAGAATGTAAGGCTACATTTAATGAAAAATAGTATTGTTCAACCATTTCAACAGCAAAATTTGAGACTAAAACAAAGGCTATACTGAAATCCAAGGCCAGAAATCAGATCTACACAATAATGACGATACAAAAAAAAAAGATTTTGAATATCATATAGTAACTAAAACTGTATACAATTTTATGAAAAATACTCGTGAGTTTTTTTACATTTAATGAAAACTTATTATTTTTCAACCAACTTCAACAGCAAACTTTGCGACTTAAACAAAGGCTATATTGAAATTCAAAGCCAGAAACCAGATCTTCACAATATTAGCAATATAATGGAATCATTATTTTGAATATCGTACCGTAATTAGAACAGAAGTTTGTCTTCTAAGAATGTGTGTACAATTTTATGAAAAATACTCGTGATTTTTTGTATGAATGTTCAACCAATTTCAACTGAATAACTTGAAAACAAAACAAAGGCTATACATCAATCCAGAACAGAAACCAGATCTACAGAATAATGGCATTAAGAAGGAATAATTATTTTGAATATCGTACCGTAAATGAAAGATGAGTTAAATTTCTAAAAATGTAAATTCTCGAGAGTCAAGCCGAAAACTGTAAAAACAGAAAATCAACACAGCTATCGAATGTATTTTCACCGTTAAAACCCAAGTTATATAATGAATTCCATCATTTGTTCAATAAATTAAAAGCAATACATGCAGATTTAAATAACTTATCTCGAAATTTGAAATATATCGCGGAGTAGTATGTTAATGATTCATTTTAGGTCAGCATCAACTAATTTCAGGATAATCGATCGCGTCAAAAATGGCCCCCTGCCACCTGTTATATATGCTCTCGGACTGGTACCCTGAAATTTACCGCCGAGTAATCTGGAAATCAGCTTATTCGCCATTCAGTGGATAAATCTATAATTACCAAGGGCCGTATCGGCAGTTTCGAATCAGTAGTATTTAGGTCTATGATTTACACAATCAATTATTTAAACACCTTTAAAAAAGAAAATCTTGAACTTTTTTAATCCAATTCCCAATATATTCTTATAGATTTAATTTAACAGAAAAAAAACAGAAATTGTTAAAATACACCTTTATCAAAAATGCTGTATCGATTATTTTATGTTCGTTCTCCGAGTGCAAACAATTTCTTCGTGCAAACCATCTTTCTTTCTTTTGTTTAATAGGCTCACAAGGGTTTTTGGTCGAAAACAATCGGCCTTTAAGTTGTCCTTTTTTTTTTAAATAATTGAGATGTAACGCCACACCATTACATCAAAATGCCATTTGGTAACAAGAGGAAAACAACATTCCGGGTTCACTATCCATTCGCAGCAAGACAAATGTGCAGAGTGAATATATAACTTCTCACTCCCAAAACTGCAGCGTTACAGCAACTGCACATTCTGACGTTCATCTACACTACGTTCGCAGGAGAAAGGGAATAATCCTAACACACATAGGAGGCATAACAATAGTTCCCCAAAACTAATCGAGTGCATGTATACCTTAACAAGATATAATTAAGTTCAACATGGTTAAGCAGGACAGTGGTCAAACTATTACCCGGGAACCACACGGAACAGTTAATTACTTACCCGATTTGTAAACGAATGTAATGCTTGTATCAGATCTAGACTTGTGTATATTCGATTGACATATATAACTGCCATTAAATAATAAATAATGCAATTACTCTATTACTTGTTTTCCGTATCTGCTATTATACCGAAACTTCCATCTGAGGTAAATAGTGAAATAATTAGCAAAATATATGACAAGACAGATGAATTTAGTTTTAATATTGTTAATTATCATGGGGTCTATGTGTCTCATCTTATTCGTTTTTCTAGAGCTTGTACTCGAGTTGCTGTCATTACTTCATTGCATACATGTGTATTATTTATTGTGCAGTGTTATCTCTCTGAGGTTGTTTCGTTGGTTGTGTATTATATTGTCATCATTATTAAATCCCTCTGAGGTCGCTGTAACATTATAGAATAAAATGTGTTAACGGGATGTAAAACCAGTTATTCACTCAGTCATGATGTATATGCATGAACATTAATTATAATGCTCATGGTTGAATTATTATATTGTAAGTTTTGAGTTACATCTAGAATTGTGAGATTTCATGGTCGTTAAATTACATTTGTAATTGTATTACACGTTTTGTTAAAATGTATCAAAATGTTAATTCGAGGAAGGTTTAGAACAGAATTCGCGTTTATTAATTCTGAACAAAGATTGCAATGCAATCAGTTATAAGGTATGGCGAAACCTTAGTGCTATTGTATAATATTGCAACCAATAATTAGGTATGGTGATACCTTAGTGGTATTGTAGAATACATGTTATGATAACATTGTAAGACTGAGAATATATGCTGCAGCCAAGAAGCGCTAGGAGCGCAGGTAGAGCGTACTGTCGGGAGCGTGGTCTAAGGGGGTCGTAGGTTGGAAACACCGTCATAGGATGCGGGATCCGCATCTTTCGCTATTTGGACGACAGACCAGGCGGTAGCCACGGGGACGCTAGGCAAGAGGGCCTAGTTACGCAGATACGATAACGTCACCGGATATGGAATACTGGGACTGGAGCCATCGCCGGAAATGGTTGGCGGCGATTGAGAACTACGTCACCGGAAGTATGGTACCTGGACGAATAGCAATCGCTAAAGAGGGGCGTGAATATAACGTGGAAGTGAATTCGCAGAAGTGAAGTATTTATGCCGGACACTGAACTGTACCGTAAGGACTCAGCTAGATATAGCTTTGATACGAAAATAGCTTTGATATAACTCTATTTCATAAATACAGATATTCAGTCTGATTAAACCCGAACAGATTAAAGCTTAATTAAGATAGTGTATAGCGATTTTAAAAACTTTGATATTTCTACTTTGTCATTGATATTCAGATGTATATATATTCATCTTGTTGCAAATAAATTTGTAAATGTATTTATTCTTGATTCTCCCTTGGTAAATATTGTTACACCCATCCCACCCACACATACTGCGCCCCTGAGATTGATATAATAAAATCGTTTGATATGTTGTTTATCTTTCATAGATACTTATATATATCAGGTAATGTGCAAAAATATGGAAAAATGACAGTGTAATTGAATTGTGAGTGTATTTGACATTTTGACCCTCACCCCATGAGGGTCCCTGTGTGCGCAGCCAAAATTAATGTGCACTTGCACGCCTCCATTATATGGTGAAGTCATACCCTAAGTTTGGTTCAATTAGGAGGAGATATGGTAACTGACAGACGGACGGACGAACTGAAGGACAGACGGATTGAAAGACGGACGGATAGATGGACGGAAGCCATCATATGGTCTTAGGATATGGAGTTACATACATTCTTTCATGATCCCCAACAATTGGGATGTTTCCAAAAAGAAATTTAAATCCTTACAGTCACAAAAACAAACAGCAACCAGTTCCGTCATGAAATAAAGGTGATGCAGGTTCGGCGTCAGTACATCTGCAGGACGGTGCAGTTGTAAACTTAGCAATATGTTGTTCACTGTGATATATTAAGACAAAAACAATGTTGTTGTTTTCCTGTAACATGCTAAACAAATGGATATGTAGGTAGGTATGCTTATATATTGTTATTTCTCTTAATATTTTTAATTATTTTTAAATCAAAAACACAATATTTAGGTACGAGGTTATATAATAGCTCCACTACTTATTCACTACCCTACATCTAAAAAAACAACAACACTAAAACATTTCGTTCATTATTTTTTGGTAGGTGGGGGAAAAGTTGTTGAGTTGGGATAACAATGGTGGGTCGGTTGGATTACAGGAAACAAACACTTTTTATTTAGGCCTTATAACACTTTAAATCAAAATAACGTTTACATAAAAGGAATACGACACAGAAAGTGCATTTCTTAATGTAAATAAGACACAACTGTAGTTTTCTTCTGGTTAAAAATGGCAAATTATTGTTATTTCAATTAACAAACCAAATAAAGGCGCATTTACTTAAATGGCTTTAAATGTAAGTACAAATGTTACAAATAATAATAAAACATGACAAACGACCCACTTAGTTCATTTTAAAATTATTATTATATGTGAGTTGAGTGATACACCTTGTTATAAACAGCGGCCATTTTGAATTGCAAGATGACAGCTATTTGAATGACCCAATAATACCAACGGATATTTTGCTTTGTGTCACACAAACTATCATAAAACAACATGTCATGTACTATAGCAAAAATAATGCAAATTACAGCAGATACTACTGTGAATTGGGCAATGTTTATGCCGTCTACCGTAAACCAGTCGATAGCAATCTTCATAGAACTCTAGGTTATGACATTTACTGTTCCGGTCGATAATTTATCACAAACAAGAGGATTAAAATAAAGAAGTAACACAAAACAAAAACAAATATTGAAAGCATTTTTTGGTGTTTTCACGTACTTATTTATATTGAAAACGTTCAGCGGTAACCAATTTATCGCGCATGTCTGTGGCCGACTGCTTTGCTTGTTTCCCCAAAACATTGTTTTCCGGTTATTTTCGTATGTGATCCTCTTTCGGAATATTTTTTGATAAATAATCGCGGAAGTTATCAATTCGCGAGTTCAAAGATTTGCGAATATTAGCGAAATTAAAACTCTCGCGAATAAAACCCAGTTCACAGTAATCAGCACCCTAGTAAGAGCAATACAGCTTTTGGATGTCGGCTGGAGTCAGTCTTGGAAACTGCCGTCGAGGGTGAATACAAACCGAGGGATTTCAAAAGTGAGTTGACGTGTGACTATGTTCTAAGCTACATTCAGCCACATTGAAGACGCAAAAAATACACAAAGTTGACTCCATCAAGGATTACAACACACTGTAGACCCCGGCTCTTCCAAGAAGCATCAACACAATGTTGTTCCGATTCAGCTGCAATAGCATCTTCAACCCAGAGGCCCAGAGAGTACGGTATAATGTATGAGTGAGGCCAAGGCAGAGGCGATTGGAGAGACAACTAAGGATTAGGTTATAATAACCAGCAACCCACACGGCCAGCAAGCGTTTGACAACAAATCGCAGAAGCGAATTGGTAGAACGTTTGGTAGAGTTAGAGGTCGACAGAATCACCCAAGCTGAATACCGCTTCTGCGGATGGTCATTACTTAAAGATACCATCTTCGATTAGCTTCAATTTCTGTAGTATGGACTTAATCAATATTGAGTTGAAGCATAATTTAACAATTAACCACCAGTTTTGGCATATGCAGATTTCTCACATCCCTTTATCGTTCACACTGATGCTAGCGGTTCTGGACTTGGATCCATTTTACACCAGAATCAAGGCGATCTGGACCGTGTCATCGCCTATGACAGCCAAGGACTTCGTGCCAGCGAGCTCAACGACCCAGCGCAAAAATAAGAGTTCCTCTCAATGAAACGGGTAGTGACCGATACGTTGCATGACTATCTATATTGAAATTCTTAGTTTAAAGTATTAACGTACAACAATCCGCTAACATATGTCCTGTCAACAGCGGAATATTGTTGGATTCTGTCCGGACAAACAAGATAATGTTTTACTTAATGTGTTAAGGGCAGTAACTCCCTTGTTTGTATAGAGATGCATATAGTACGTGTTATTCCTTTTGAACAGTAATCATTGATACATTTTGTTAAGCGTTTTAAACTGACATGGTCAATGGAAATACCAGGAGGTATTTAAAGAGAGAAGGGGAATGTGTAACCCTGTGTTTATAAAGTATTTTAATCTTAATATGAATTGCATTTACACTTTATATTATAAACTGGCAAGCGCTCACCTTAATTGTTTTGTCGTGTACTACGTTGCGTACAGTGTTGTCTCTATGTTTGTTATGTCAATAGGGTGTGAGTCAATGGTTTAGCATGTCTAGCGAGTGATGAGAGGTTCTCACTACACGCTCGTGATTTATATTCCATAACCCCCTTAATGGCGCTAAGACTACTGTAGACATAACATTCGATATACATCTTTGAGATAGTAAGGTCGCGAGACCAAACTTGGAGTATGGTTCATCAAAATAGCTTTGTTTTATTAAATCAAGGGTCATAACTTTAAAATGTATTTTTCGATACTGGTGTTCTTCCAACTCATCCAAGCTTATATTAATATAACATTCTGACGAAAGTTGGTAAAGATCGAAAGCACAATAGAGGGGCTAGGCAAAATATAACAGTTTTCATTAAGCCAAGAGCAATCACGCTGGTGTTTACCAACCGACATTGATGGTTTTACTATCCGACGTTGATGGTTTAGAACTTATCACTTATAAATATTAACAATGTGCTAAGTTTGATATGTTGGATGAGAAAATAAACGTTCTAGAGTGTTGTCATCAACAGGTTAACGGATGCGGACAGACGATGGGTGGACGACGGACGGACGACAGACAACATACCTTTGGTCATCAGAGCTAACATGGTGATAATATCAATCAACCCATTGGTATTTTATATTGGTAAATAGAAACTAGCCGGATAACGAAAGCAAGACATTTGTATTGAGTTTTACATTATCAAACGGATATAAGCCATATAATGAACATAATTATTTAAAATTAAGATGAAGTTGTTCACGATCAAGGACCTCTTGAGATGAGATAAATAACATCATATTTTATACACTAGTATTTTACATATACAAATAAAAGCCTAATCATCGATCTGTGTTTTCCGTTCAGCTTGGTGTGCAATCTAAATATTCTTGTTGATTTCCGTAACCGCTCAAATATCAAATGACGGAAATCGACGAAGCAGTTTAGTTTTTCTGTGTCGTAAGGAGCAAAACCAAAGAAACATACGACGGCATCATAGGACGACACTATACGTACATACGTACATACGTACATACATACATACGTGCATACATCCATACATACATACGTACGCACACACGCACGCACGTTAATTGGAGATATTTGATAAATATAACCCCATATTCTTGCCTATTTGAATTTATTAAACTCGATAAATAAAATTGATGTGTTGTTCAGAAAAAGAACTATATACTACCTTGTACCCATGTGGTATGTTTCCATCGAGTAAATAATCGACTTCCATGTCTCTTCGCGTATTTCTGGAAAATCCGATGGTATCGCATATACGGAACTTAAGGGCATTGTCAGTTTCCGTAATCACTGGATACTCCATATACTGCAATTTTAATCGTTAAATTGAAGCTTGTGTTGAAAAAAATATATGACGATCAAAAAAAAATCAAAGTTATCGTAAAACGTACGTAATTAAACAGTTATATATACAATAATTAAAAAGAAGATTTTTTTTTCTATATGGCGGCATATTTCTGTTCCCATATTGTCAGGTAATTATCTCTAATTTGACTAAATGATAAGTGAAAAAAGGATGACAATAAGTCTTATTTTAGATATCCACCATGTTTGACTAAATGTTTTCTCGTTAACTAGTCGCGATATTGTTTAATTCTGGAGTTTAGATTTAAGTTGACAAGTTTAATAACAGTATCGCTGTAAAATATGAAAGTAAAATAAGCTAATTTGTGATTGCTAATTGCGGGTTGCATTGTTTATATGTCAGTACTTTCAATATCAATGTCGGTGGAATGTTCCTTTTGTTGAGTATATTGCATATGAGAAGCACAAAACATGATTTAAATATGATTTATGGTATGTATAACTACGTTTGGAATAAGTTACTTTAAACGAATTTGGCCCATGTGTGCAAGCAATTTTGTAATTCATACCTGTTTTGTAATATCTAGTTTTACAGTTATTCATGTTCTATTGTCTATGTAGAACGTAGAAGATAATGATGGTAGCACAATATAGTATTAGTTGCTAAAATGATAGGCACTTATTTGTTAGATGTCCCACCCTCTCTATGCAATATGTGTAGAACCTATGAGAAATCAGTTAAATTCACTTATCGCAATACTGGACTGTTTCTCTACGTTATCATGGTAATAGGAAATGTTGTTTTATGTGGTTAAATGATCTTATTGTTATAAATGTCTCAAAAGTGAAAAAAAAAATGGAAACGCGATACTTACTTTTATTGTTGGTGAAGTGCTTCCCATGCCAGTAGGTGCCTGATGAACAACATAGCCAATGTAAATCGACGATATGGTGTTGAAAAAGCTAGACTTTCCATCGCACCATGGTCCGATAAGTTGGATCTTTGAATATTCTCCCTGCGATGGGCAGTAGTCTGCAATTTCCGTTTTAAGCGAGTTACGAAACTAGAGTTAATATAGAAAACATCTTTACCACACAAAGTCTCATTATACCGCTATAAATGGATAGTTATAATAACCTTTTCATTCTTACACAATGACAGTTCGTCTTACCCTGACTAGTTTTAGGTGTACCGCATGTGCTATACTTTTGGCCGCTCAACCTATGTGCGTAAACGTATGCTTGTATTACATGATATCGGTATCATATTAAAAAATATTATGTTTGCACTTTCCCGACATACCCCCCAAAAATGGCCCTTCCCAAATATGTTTTTCAAGTTTTATAACTTTTGTTTTTCTTTGTTAATATCGCCAAAGATCAATGCTTTTTCTTTTGTAATAATATAAATAAAGATATTTGCCTACTGTTAGCAGAAATATTTTAATTAGGGTCTGGAAAGGGCAAACCTAAATATTGTTAAGGGTAGCCATAGGTATAATCCAGTTTTATATACCTATACATTTAGTTTTTCTACTTTATTGAAACATGTACGCTTATCTTGAAGAGTTATCGCAATTCCTTATTGGCTCAGGTTAGGATATAATTTAGTTAAATAGCCGATTATTTTGCTTAGGTGTCATCGTAAAACAAATAAACAGATAAAACTAACTCAAACATATACTCAGTACATTTAGAAAGTAACCCAACCTTTTCTATGTTCGAATATTTTCAGTCCGCTGGTTGTTGTTCAAATCAATATTGTATTTATGTTCGTACACAAGTCTCATTGTCCCAAAGGTACAACTGATATGGCGATGAACAGTTGCATAAGCATTGCTCTAAGTCTTTTTCAGTAAAAGCACATTTTGCACGAGGACTTCAATTACACTATTGAAATTTAAAAAATACCAACTGTTGCGTTGTCAAATGTACTGAGTGTATATACTGAACCACAAAAACATGTTACACTTTTACATTGGTAATAAAACAACATTTTGAAGTAATATATCATAATAAACAATTGTAACAAAGCATTTATTAATTTTACGTCAATCACTTGCGAGACAAGAGTCACACATAGATGAACATCGATGTTACGCATGGCTGAACACTAAGTTAAGAGTTTGTTATTGAAACTGTTTATAATTGCAAATACATATAGACACAGTTCAAATGGTGGTGTAGCGTTTCTAATGTGGTTCAGTATATAATTAATATTTTTAGATAGGCCTATATAGAAACTAAGACACTTTATATACACAATAAACAATTCAGTTTTATTTTATAGCGCTAACGGTATAATTTAAACCTAATTATTAGAGGTCTAACATAATGTCTTTATTTTTGAAATAAGACGAGAGTTTCGTACCAGTTCTCATTCCGAAAACCTTGAATTATAGTCAGGAATCGTGGCTCTCAATCAGAGAACCATGGTTCTCAGTTCGCTGTCCAGGAATATCTATTACCATGTAAAACCATTAATTTTACAGATCATTTCATAGTTCGAGAAGCAAAAATACATAAAACCTTGGTTCGTGATTCGTAAACATGTATACACATTCTCCCCAATCCAGCCCCCCACTCCCCACCCCCACCCCCCTCCCCCCACCACACTAATCCTTGTTCGGAAGCGCTTTTTATATTCCGAAATGCTGCGATGTTCATCATCGAGAGTGTAATATGTTTTATATATATCGTGTTCGGCGATTTCCCAAATTTCTCTTTAATTTTAATTTTATTTAACACAGTAGCTTTGCATTTTCAGAATTGCGGCGGTAAAACGTCTCCACGTGCTTGCGATCAGAACTGTTATTCATTATGATCTTTCGAGATCGTTGAGCCCGATATTTATATACATATCAGTGGTACGTTCTGAAAAACGTTTGTTTTTTTACTTTAATTTCGAATAAGTTGTTACACAACTCGAGCCTTTAAAGGTCCAGAGTATTGTTAAGTGTGGTCTGCTTTTTAATTTAGTCTATTGACTGTTATTTGTGATACGCAGGCTTAATAACTTCTGCTGCCGACTAAATTACATGTTGTTTATTTATCAACTTGTTTTCTCGTTTAGGGCAGATCATTTTCTTAGAACGGGGATCATACGCCGATGGCCATGGAACGGTATGAAAATACCACATTAAATGTTCCATGTCCACCGTCACTTGCATACAATATTTGGTGCTAGAGGTAGTGAGGTGTAGCAAGGATGTTTCACTACCTTTCATGAACAGCCTCTACCAAACCGAGACTGCAATTGTTCTGTACTTATCGTATTCGGCAATATCTAAATTTCTCTTTTCATACTCTGTTCATCATAATGTCAAATGGTACGTAAATGTTGAAGTATAGGGTATTATGTTCCCACCAACATGTATATGGACCACACATTACGTGACCACGTATAATTTAAAATTGACCACATAATGTTCAAAGCTCTGCATTTAACAAAAGTCGTACTGTAAACGCAACATTTAAGGACCACAATCAGCCAAATACACGCTATGGTGCACCAAAACTCACTCTAACCCTATAAATGAAATCGCGTATTGAGAAATTGAACATGGCCTTTTCAAAAGAATTAGCATGGAAATCATCGACATTAAGGTGAAATATGATTACCACGGAATGGAGATGTGTGCCCTGATACTATGCCTTGCACAAAAAGTTAGAGAACATCCACTTTGCGGCGAATCTAAAATTCTTCTGTGTACTGTCGTGACCTTTCTCGCCTCGTTGGAAACGACAAGCGTTTATCAGGACATGATCAACATTTAAAGCGCATATGAAAACCGATTTTACATCAAAAGTGGCATATTTTAGAGCCTGCTTTATCAGTTTCGATTGGACCGAGATGTGTCAGCGTGTAACTGTTGGCCAATGCCAATTGAACGTCATCAGATTGACCTGTCAAAATGCGTTCCAAACATTTGTTCAGCCCGCATTGTTTCTGTTTATGTTTCTCACTTTAACCCTATTGTCATCACAATAAACAGGACAGTGTAAATAAAGATAGCATTAATAGGTAATATAAGTCAAGCAGATACATGATAATGCATATAATATAAGCCTAGAAAGCCACAAAGTAAGTACTTAATAACTTTATATGAGCAACAATATAACAAACCGTTAAGGGAACGACAAGACAAGATTAAATACAAACATCAAACGCTGCCGTCCTATAAGGATTTAGGTAGACGTCATCATAGGGTCCACAATATGTCCGTTCATCGCACAATTAGAGGAAAGCATATCACCACTAACTGTTGCAAAATTATAGGGTCATAACCTCTTTTGATAAACTTTTAGCAAGTTTAATAAAGTTTTGATGAAAGTGTTTATGATCATTATCTTACGAAGTTTGTAAATCACATCAACATAGCAGTCATGTTGTGATAGTCCTTGTCGCAGAAGAATTGTTAAATTAGTTTTGTATTTAAAATGTAGATCAGGGTTACAATACTAACACTTTGCAAAGGTTTTTCGAAGTTTATGTTAAAGGAACCCTACTGGAGCAGCTTTTAATGTATACAACTATTAAGAATAGTAAAGTACTCAACAGGGTTACAATCTCTAGAGAAACGAATAAGTTGAGAAACGTGGACCTCATAAGAAGTAGCTCGGGGAACATCCACATATAAATGGTGATAATTAACAATATCAAAATTAAAATCATCTCTTTGCGGCGAATCATAAGTTCGTCTGTGTTGTACTGTCTTGACTTTTTTCGCCCCGTTGAAAACGAGAGGAGTTTACCTGGATATAATCAACATTTAAAGCGCATAAAGACCCTGATGTTACATCAAAAGTGGCATTTTTGAGATCCTGCTTGATCAGTTTCAATTGGCCTGAGATGTGCCAGCGTGTAACTGTTGGTCAATAAAAACTGAACGTCACCAGATTGACCTGCCAAAATGCGCTCCAAGCATTTGTCCTGCCCTCATTGTTTCTGATCGGCACCATTTAATTGTTTTAGATCTATATGGCTTCGTGTCGCGTAGTGAGAAATGAAACATGGTCTTTTCGAAAGAATTGGGTAGCGATCGAAACATCGACATTAAGGTGAAATATGATTGCCACGGATTGGAGCGGTGTGCCTTGATAGATATTAAAAAACATAAATTGTATGCAATGGGATATGACGTTTATTATCGTGTATAACAGGTGGTGAAAATATCGTTCCTGAACCGGGACCAGGGTCTCTGGTTTACCGTACCAGCGTTCTAACCACTGTGCTATCGAGGATATACGGTTAGGAATCGATATTGTTCACCATTTACCTGTACCCGGTTACATATACACCCACCAGACTGAAATTCGTCCCTGAGTTTCTTATTATACAGGAGAACCACTGCTGGTGTTTCTCAGGATGCTCCCGGACGAGCCCCAAAATATAACAGGTTGTGAAAAAAGTCGTTCCTCAACCGGAACTAAAACCCAGGGCCTCTGGTTTACCGTTGCAGCGCTCTAACCACTGAGCTATCGAGGACATACGGTTAGGAATAGAGTATTCACCATTTACCTGTACCCGGTTACACGTGTATACAAATAGATTTTGCAAAATTAAATAAGGTACTCCACGGTAATGTACCATTTACTTGATTACTACCACTTTCGGTCATGTGTTTTATAATTAACTTTCGAAATACATCGCTCAGATACGCTCGTTCATGCTTTGGCGAGGTCATGATGTACACAACCAATAAGTCGAGTCGAATGTACACTTATTAAACACCGCATGAAGTTAGTTACACGCATTTTCCCAGCCGTATCAAAAGTGATTGACAGAAGCGTTTCACGAGGCGAACCTCCGATCGAGGTCAGTGACATGCGGAAATCTCGTTGTTGTCGCTGCCGACTTCACTTGTTGCACAATTGGGATTCTCTAACTGTTGTGCAAGTCGTAGTACATACTGAAAAGGAACTGTATTTTATGACAACTGAGAAAAACGACGGATCCGATTTTGAAGCGGATTCTCTTTAATCACGACAGGCCACCATCCGCAGTTATTTAAGAGACAATAAATACCCGTATAGCATTATCAAAAGTGATTTTCAACACAACAGGGATTTTCTTTAAATTAAAGGAAAGGAATTAAAAGCCTGGGACGAGGAAATAAGAAGCAGAAAAGCGATATGATCCCTAATCTCATGAAGACAGGTTTATGATGTATGACAAGAATTTGATTGGTAAAGGTAATATGTATACATTAGCTTTCCGATTTTCTTCATTAAAATGTGTTTTAAGTATAAATAAATAAATACAATAAAATAATAACAATCAGCAATAAATAAAAAGAGTTAAATCGCAGAAAACCCAGCTTCCCTTGTAAAAACGATGCGGACGGTAACGTTTGATATGTGTCTTCAGTTGTGTCTTGTCGTTCCGTTATGGTGTATTCTTTTGTTGGTCTGGCTTCTGCTAAGTCACTTAGTGCTTGATTTGTGATTTTCAAGGCTTTCGTTTGTTTATATTTATATATAGATGATCATATTTGTTTTTTACTTAATATGTTACCTATTAATGTTGCCTAGTTTGTTAGAGGATATAACAAGGCGGGGATTTCTTTATCTACAGTTTATCGTTTTATTGGGATGCACTAGGATAAGAGTGAGGTTTGGTGCACAATAGAACCTGGTTTAAACCCCTATCGACCATTTTGGCCACTGACCGTTCTTATGCGGTAGCTCCATTATCAACACGTTTATGTTTGTGATGTCATAATTATTGCCTTTTATTAATCCTTGCATTTGTTGTTTGTGTTTTTGGTTGAATGTGGTCCTTGACTGCTACATTTTCTGTTCGAATTTTATATCTACTTTCATAATATTTAAGTTTTAAGTAAATTGCCTTGTTAAATCTCAACATTTCTTCGAATGTCCTTTACTATATCATTTTCTATCTCTAAAGCTCAAAAAATATATTGGCCAGAGATTCCAAATTTATTTCCCCTGCATCCATTATAAATGGAATGAAATGTAAACGTATATAAATGACGTCATACACGTTAATGACGTCACTTACATTTCAGTTTAAATGATGTCATTTACTTCCTGGCTATCGCGCACATATGAGTCATGATATTAATTTCACATCAAATGTCATTGGTACAAAAGCGACGTATTAGGGATAATAAGACTATAGTTTAATGAAATACCGTTTACTTGTAAGAACAAATATACCATACATACGTTCGTTCGGATTTTAGATATCATATTGTATGTAATAATTCACAGTCTAACCCTATATTTAAGAATTGTTTTAAGTAATCAAGTAAATAGTGAAAACATAATTCTAAATTAAGAATAGTAGGTTGTTATAAAATCATTTTGATTAGTATACAATTTTAGCACTTAAGTTGTCTTCATTATTTGCACCACAAGTAAGATTTATCTAACAATTTAAAATAATAAAAATATCACGTAACCTCTTCAATTTTCTTTCAGTTTTACATATAATGCAATAACAATATGTTTCATTAATGAGGTTTGATGCCCCCTAAAACCTGTCTTAAACAATCACAAAGTAAGTACTTCTCACATCATTAAAGTACCATATAATGTATAGCATCATTTATACAATAAAACATTCTTCGGTGCTTCCATACCAATTGTTTTCCCATAAAAGTGACTAATGAAAGTACCCTGGCACATGTATAATGAACAGAATATGAACCAAATAAAACTAAATATGTAACGTATCGATATTTTGTCAAAGTTTCCCTGAAAATGTATCGAAATATTATCGTATGTACCCGATCTAACAAACTGCCTTCCGTAGCCTTGTCCAATTAAGCTCGATAGACTCGATTAAATGGGAACGAATATAGCTGAATGATTTGAAGGCACATTTACCATTTTACAAATTTTGTCATAAAATATACGTACACATCATTAATAACCCTACGGCTAAACGCTGCGAATGTTAATCAATTCGTCGCAGATCGTGTAAAAACAATTTCATAAGTTTTATTCTCAAACAGCATATCGAATGTAAGGCTAGTTGGTTACAGTTTCTTTACAGATTCAACGAAACAAAAAGAAACTTCCGGTAAACTGGGTTTTACGTTTGAACCACTTAATAAGCTGAATTCATATAAGAGAGTTCTTATTTTTTCTAAATAAAACATATTTCAGCTTGTTTTGCAAATGTTCTTATTATATCAAATATTGAGTTATAAAGAATGAGTTATAAATAATAAACAATCGCAGTAATAGTATATGCAAATGTCAATGGTGTAATTCACTCAATAAAGATACGTATATTTTATTATAGTAACATTTTGTTATGCACAAACAACTATCCACTTGATAAAGTAACACAAGTATAAAAACACTCGCCCGCATTTGGCATACTATAAACAAAAACAAATATGAAAGGAGACATTTGAAAATCGTCGAACACGACAAATACAAAATATATTGCAGTCTCGGTTTGAACAGTAGTGAACAGTATTTACTACCGGTCACGCCCTCTATCCCCGGGTTGAGAAGAACTCAATATTTATAATGCCAATAGTAAATAAATTTCAGCCATCCCGAAGATGGTATGCGTATGACTGTTAATATGAAACCTTTAAAGCGGTATGTTCACACCATTCCAAGGCCATCGGCTTTTTGTTCCAGTTTCTAACAAAACACATTGTCCTAAACGAGAAAACAATGGGCGCACAGGTTATGAAGCCTGCATATCACAGGTAACAGTCAAAAGACCAATTAAAAAGCAGGCAACACATCCTAAAAGTGATTAAACAATATTCCGAACCTTTAAAGGCTGGAGTAGTGGAACCACCTATTCGAAATTCAAGTAAGAAACCAGAAATCTATTTTAAATAGAACATTATGTGAAATAAATATAAATACAGTAAGCAGCTAGATAACAATATATAGCAAATAAGTTCAAACTCTGTTTGATATTAAACGGCGAATGAATAATTGGAGATTAATACATGGGAGGTGCGTTATTGTCCGTCATATCGGTCCGAGACCCAGTAGTAATTAAAATGAGGATTCTGGCTCACAGTCTCGTTTTCGATTTTTCACAGCCTCGTTCTGGCACATAACCTCGTTCTGGACCACAGCCTCCCTCCTCTCACCTGTGGTCCAGACTAAATCTTTTATAAACATATGTTAAGGGCGGGGGGTGCGGGTGTCCGCCCAAAGTTGACGTTTCAAAATATTTCGTAAGGGTCCCATGCCCAGTTAGGGAACTCCTCACGGGTGTATATCTCACACCCAGTGTTTTACGTGTGCCCTTGTTTTGTGAATTTATTTGGTTCTGCATTAAGCACACTTAGGTTTATGATCAAATTTTATTTATATAGCCAATGTAAGCCAATTAACAGACAATGCAAGTATTTTTATGTCTGTCTATACGCACTATATATAGGTTAACGATTTTACCAGGAACACAATATCCTGGCGAAAAAGCGTTTTCAGCCCGAGGGCCTACATTAGTTGCTATAAAACCCCAACCTATTCCTTTTATAGCGTTTTTAGTTCAATATATTATTTATAAAGATTTCAAAATCATTGCCATATGGATTGGATTTTTCGTATATTTGTAACTCACGTGCCAAGGTGGTAGTTACATTTTACTGACTGTATACTCTAATATTGTCAATTTCTTATGCAGTTTATTAACGAGAGAAATATTTAATGTGTCTTATATACGGAACTAAATCCCGTTCTATACGTTGGATTCTGGGTTGGTACCAGATTATATTTTACTTATTTTATAGACGGCTGGACGTTGGGTTGGTACCAAAATATATTCAAATCCGCCCTTAATCATGTTAAAGATTGTTCAATGTTTGGCTAGACTCTGGGTTGGTACCAGGCTATATTAAGTCAGCCGTGTAATCACATCAAATTTAATTTTCTCTTATTCTAGTTACTGTTTCTTTTCCTAAAAGTAGCCTATACTAAAAAGACAGGCTGACGATGGGTTGGTACCAGACTATATTAAGTCAGTCGTTAATAACATTAAAGTTACGCTACATTTGGCTTGAAGCTGGGTTGGTACTAGACTATATTAAGTCAGACTTTTAATCACATTAAAGTAAATTTCCTCTCTGTATTGTTATTATTTATTTTCTTTAGAATAGCCTATTACATAGACATACTGACGCTGGGTTGGTAACAGGCTATATGAAGTCAGCCGTTTAAATGGCTATCCCCATTATCAACATAATGTTTGGAATCGTAGCGTTATTTTGGATGTACATATATTACTGTCAATCGGGGTAAGTACCCGTTTTTCTGGGGTTACTACCCGTTTATTATAGCTATTCACGGTGTTAGTACCCGATTTTCATTTAACAGAATAGCTTCTAACAGTATCTCTTTGTACTTCAAAAATACGTGCTTAAACTGGTTTTTACCAGACTGTTCCCAATGAATTATTCAGAATGAATAAGCATTAGGTCAATGAACATTATTTGATAACTAGTGTTTTCGTTGTATTTGCCAAAAAAAATGCCTAAATACTTAAGGAACCAACAGTTAGAATGAAAACATTCGACTGCTCAAATATATATGTGTCTTAATCGGTAGGATTTTAAACTATATGGTCTTTGACTGTAGTATATTTTTTAAAACCTCACTTTTGATGCCCTACATTCAACATAAATTTGATATTTCGTCGTTGTACCTTTACCACATTTCAAACAAGGTTTCACATCGCCATCTCGTTTTATTTTAAATGTATGCATCCTGCAGTAATCAGAGGGAACATTCTACAGTTATCAACACGCCACTCTCTCCCCTCATTATATTGTATTGATGATGACTATGAGAAATCCCATATAGAGAATGCTATTGAAAAATTTACAAAAGAAGGCTCTGGATGGGAGATTGTGAGATGTGAAATGTTGTACTTTAGCTAAGTAAAAACCACTAAAGGGATCTTCTTACATACCTCTGCAGAAAGCGAGTTAAAAAGTAATTATCAATGAGAAAAACCAAGACGATGAGTGTTTAAGATGGGCTATAAAATCAGATGATGAACTTGACTTTACTGATATTGATTTTCCCATCCCAATCTCGCAAATACACAAAGTGGAAAAACTAAAAAATGTCGCCATAAATGTTTATGGATATGAAAAAGCACAGTACCTGATTATGTGTCGAGCGAGCCAAAAGAAATAGAAAGTATAAATTTAATGTTATTATATGATAAAGAAACTGACAAATACCACTATTGTTGTATAAAGAATCTAAATAGACTACTAGCTGATCAAAATAAGCATAAAAACCAGCCACATTTCAGCGATAGATGTCTCTACGGCCTTTCGAGAGAAGATTTGCTTATTAAGCATGAAATAGATTGTGAAGGGATCAACGGCAACGCAGTGAAAATTGACATGACCGAGGAAGCAAAAAATCGCATTCAATTCATAAAGTATCACAAGCAAATGCTTGTTCCATATGTCATTTATGCTGATTTGGAGAGTATAATCATGAAATATTACATGTATTACCTACAACACAGAAAAATACATAAGTTTCAAATTCGGACAACTAACTTGTTAGATAGTTTCAAGTTTAAATTATCATCACTAGAGAAATTAGCAGAGGCAAATGACGATTTTTATATTACGAGAAAAGAATTTGGTGCTCAAACAGATTTACTTCTCAGAAAGGGTGTCTATCCCTATGAATATATGGACAGCTTTGACAAATTCCAAGAGACGCAATTACCCTCAATCGAGAAATTATACAGTAGTCTGACAAGTGAGAGTATAAGCACACAATATTACGAACACGTGCAGAAAGTATGGACAGAATTAAACTGTAAAACACTCGGGGATTATCACGATTTATATTTGAAAACAGACATCACTTTACTGGCCGACGTATTCCAAACTTTCAGAAAATATGTATGAAAACGTAAAAACTTGACCCATCACACTACTACACAGCCCCCGGTTTATCTTGGGATGCTTTACTGAAATATACGAAGATACATTTAGAACTACTGACTTACTATGACAAATATTTATTCATTAGAGAAAGTATGAGGGGTGGAATTTCAATGGTATCAAAAAGACATGCCAAAGAAAACAACAAAAATCTTTCTGAATATAATCCCGAGAAAGATAAGCACTACATAATGTATTATGACGCAAATAACCTCTATGGCTGTGCGATGAACCAACCTTTGCCCTTTGCTGGTTCAAATGGGTGAACTTAATGAGTTCGTACAAAATGATGTTAAAAACCCTTGCGAACTTCACAAAACTCATAATGACTATCCTTTAGCACCAGAAAAAATGGAAGTAAAAACAGAATGGATGTCAGACTATCAACAGGAACTTCTTGAAAATAACAAAATGGCTAACGTAGAAAAATTAGACCCAAATCTCAGAGACAAAGAAAGATATGTAATATATTATAGGAATCTTCAGCTCTATCTCATTCTTGGGATGAAACTAAAGAAAATACATAGAGCTTTCGAATTCAATCAGAAGCCTTGGATGGAGCCACATATAAGTTTGAACACGGACCTTAGGAAAATACAAAATCAAACTTTCAGAAAGACTTCGATTTGCTTGAGCTGGAATGATGTTATAGACTTCAATGATCGAAATCAAGTTATTACAAGTAAACTTCTTCAGCAGGGTTTTCGTTATCACAAACTACGTAGATCTTTCTCTAAATTCTACCGCCGCAACGAGGGCCTGCTGGAAAATTACAACACCAACCTTAAAACACTTCTGCGACTAGGCATATCACAACCCTCATTTTATGGAGATGTGGTCTATACACTTCGAAAGTTAAAGGGGTCTGACGGGTTTCCTGACCGCTTTACAAATTTAATCAGGAAGTTCGTCAGAAAAGGATATAACCTTTGGTTTTACAGCGCACTGCATGTTTAGTCATTACGCTTCACTTTTCACTTGTGCGATGACTGGACTACCTCTTGGGACTCTATGATTGTACCTACTGAAACTCCAACTAAGGAAGGTGGGTGCATGAGCTTTCGTCCCTCGGGTTTTCTGGTCGTACCCTAGATTGGTTTTCTCTTTAGCTGCAACTGCTATGGTTGTTCAGTACGATTCTGGATACATCCTGAGATGTTTATTATTGTGTATGTGTATCTTTAGTTAGTTTCTCTGAATGTGGACTTTATTGTTAGAGAATTCCTTTTGATGGGATGTAGTTTTGTTTACACTGTCTTGTCTATTTGGGCGCTGAGGACAGGATAATAGCGAGGATTGTGCGCATATAAAATCGATTCAAGCTAACCAGTAGGCCTTATTGCCTACTGACCGTTCCAAGTCAGTAACCCTGTCTTCACCACCCTTTCTGTTGTTTTTTGTCTCTTTCATTGTAGTTTCAAGTCCTTGTTTGAAGTACAGTGCGGACCTACGATGCCATTGCGTTCGGACGCTGTGGTTTCTATAGGACCCTATATATCATTCTTCACACTTATGAATAACTCTGTGTTCGGATGCTCTGGAGAACTTGCAAAAGAGGGTAGATGTTAAAATTTGTAGAAGCGATGAAAAAGAACGAATAAGAAAAAATCATAGCCAAACTTAATTACAACCGAGCAGTGATATTTTCTGAAGATCTATCGACACTGCATGTAAATAAAACCAGATTAAAACTTAACAAACCAGTCTATGTTGGAATGTCAATTTTAGATCTCTCAAAACAGTTTATGTACAACTGGTATTATAATTCTTGGAAAAAGAAGTACGGAGAAAACTGCTCTCTGCTTTACACCGACACTGATTGGTTATTAGTTGACATTAAGACAGAAGTCGTGTACAAAGACATGCAAGAAATGAAAGATGATTATGACACCAGCGACTATCCAAAAGACAATCCATTCTATGACGAAAACAATAAGAAAGTGATTGGAAAGATGAAGGATGAATGTCCTGGTGTTCAAATATCAGAATATGTGAGACTGCGACCAAAGATATATTTGACATTGAAAGCCGATGAACAAGTAATCAAGAAGGCTAAAGGAGTGACGAAATATGTAATCAAGAAACATAAATTGTGAAAACTATAAGGATGACCTATTCAACACGAAAACATATAATCAGGAGATGAATATGATAAGAAGTCAAAAGCATCAGATATACGGATTAACAGTTAATAAAACCACACAATCACCACTTGATACAAAGCGATACGTTGCAAAAGATGGTATAACTACTTATGCGTTTGGTTATCATCGGGAACAATAAGCAGTTCTTCTCTAACAAACCCACGACTCGGGGCTGGTGGTCTCAAATAATACACCCCACCAACGTGATGACTTATCTTGTGAATATCTACTGACCATATCGGGTCTGTCGCGCGACGTTTACCACCACCTTATAACTCTCCCGGTTGATACGTATATCTTAAACTAGCATTCGGGCATACAGGTTTTCCTTTCAGAGGCACTTGTTTTGATGGAATTGTCGTTAACTTGATAGCATCCGAGGGCTTTTTTTAATTAATCTGGTAGTCTCATTAGTCAATGCTTTGATTACATCTGGTTGTCTTTTAATCCATTCGGTAGAACTTCTTGCGGATCTTTCATTTCCTCAACGTACTGATAACCAAACAATCTCTCTGCCAAAGTTCTGTTGAGTCGTACTACTATGCCTTGATCTCTCTGGATTTCTTTCCTACCGCGTCTTATGTCTCAAAACATTATGTTTTGCAATTTGTTTAGAAACATCACCGATAAATTCTCTTCCGGGGTCTACTTGTACTAAATTTTGATAATTCAGCGGACTACGCCTATAAATCTTTTCAAATGCTGAAGCAACTTCTCCGCTATCTTTTGGTGTAAAAGGTTCTGCTTCTTTATACCTGTTCGCAATATCAACCACAGTCAAAGCATATTTATATTTCTTTCTGCCTATAGTATCATGTGGTAAACATAATAGATCTGCTTGATGGACTTCATTCGGATTAGATACATCAAACTTTGGTCTTACAATGTTCTCTGGAGCGCGTAGATTAAACTGCCAGATGGCTGGTTTCTTAGGATACTCTTTCGCATCATTCTCACTGACCTTTGCTTCTTTGGTGAGTTTTTTTTTTATTGCTGATACACTCTTCCAAAACCCTTAGCGCTTTAGGTGTACCAGAAGTAAATCAAATCCCATCGAGTCC